>JAVYIG010002773.1:0-228804 GCA_035222895.1 Strongylocentrotus droebachiensis
CATACTTCAATGAAATAAGATCATTATAAAGAAGAGGAAATAAAAAAGTAAAAATGGAAAATAAAAGTATTATGTTGCTTATCCAAATATAACCATTTTGTTTGACATTCGGAGACGCCATAACGCATGCGCAGAAGAATCCATCCGATGCTCTTTTCCTCCCAAAACTCTGTAATGGTGTAATCTACACATATAATGATGAAGGCTGCATATAGATTGTGTGTATATACTGCACTTTTTGGGGTCTGTGTATGTGAACTTGAAGGGGATTGTGTGTATGCAAAGATTGTGGGTGTGTATGTGTATGTATGCAAATGCTGGTTTGAGAAGGTGTGGGGTAGAGCGAGGTTGCCGGGGCATGGTCTCAATGTGCTTGGTCGCTCTTTTTCAATGGGCGCTGGCATAAAAGTGTAAGATCGCTCAACGAAGCGCACCAGAGCACACGGCCGTGTACTAATCGCTCATCGTTCATCTGTCTTCTCTCATTTTGTGGCGACATTTTTTTCTCATCCAGCGCTGCCCTCTCCTGTTCCTACGCCAGCACACCCCGGGGCTAAACTCTGTCCTAACAGGCCTCGCACACATGTTTTTCTCTCTTTTCCTGAACACGGACTAACACTTTTCGCGTTAATACATCTCGAATTTAAATACACTAGAACAATTTGGACTCACCTTGAGTTAGAAAAAAAAAATTATTCATCGTTTATTTGAATTGATGTACCACTGATTTGAAATTCTTACGCAAGAAGATATCGCTTCTTCAGAAACATTTTTATTTTGACGGACTTTGATCTGCGAGGGTGGAAACCTTCATCACCTCGAAAGATATGTCACAGCACGGTTTAGCCGACCCTCAACCAGTGCCTGTACAGCCCGGTAACAACCAACAGCAAATGGATCAAAATGGTACGAATAAACCCAAGAAAAGCAGTAGATCGCGAGGTAAGAGATACCACAAGCTGAAATTGATTTTCAATTTGTGCTCTATAAACAATTATTCAAGCATATTTATATATTGTTTCCACTTTGATCACTGACTCTTAAATACCGGATTTGTGACCATTGAACGGTGTAAGTTGAAGGGTGGCTGACATTCGTATCATACGCTGGGTGCCGATGGTGAAAGAAATCTGAGCTGCCGAATTAGAGAAGAAAAATTGTAAAGTAATCAAGTTTAAGGAGCATGAAACATATCTTGCGGTTTTAGTTCAGATGTTATCATTTCTTTAAAGATCTTTAGAAGCTCGTCATTTACACCGGGTTTGAGCTGCACAATAATAGTATTAATGCTCAAGAACATTTAACTGTTAAGCAGAAGGAAAAAAAATCAAATTTATCAGACTTGACTGATCATCAACATGATCAACATGTCTTTCTTTTCGCCGCCGATACAGTCATTTTGATTTACTTTTGTTAAATATTTTTATAGAATTATATCCTATATTGACGAGCACTTCGTTAACTAAGTCGTTAACCGTAAACATAATCATCCAATTCATTACAAAATGCTTAAAAGTTACATCTATTTGTTCCCTTCAAATGTATATACTCATTTAGAAGGAAAAAAAGAAGTGTTTTTGTAAAATATTGATTATGATATCAATCAGTCTGTTGAACCATTGAAACTTTCGCAATTGATAAAAAGATGATGACTTAAGTTATGTATCCTTGGGACTCACCGAATATCTTTCAAATTATCTTTTGGTTGGACGAGCATACGAACGATTCATAAAAACTACATCCCAGGTTATCGCGTTGAATCATGAGCAAAAGTGTAAATGAAAACAATTTCTTTGAACGAATATTTTGTTCCTTTTCCATTTTTGAATGTTTATCCCAAATGATTTTAAAGAATATTCAAGGGTTGCAACATAAAATGTCATTTGAATTATCCATTGAGTTGCTGTGCTCTACATGTGAAAACATTTCTTCAACTAAAGTGGTATACCATTATAATTACTGTTTTACTTTTATTTTTTTTCAAAATCGTAGGCCTATTGTTCATTTAGTGTTGTAAAATATATTTCGATGGGTTTGGAATTACAATGTAATTTTGTAAAACGATAGTAATGTACTGTGAGAAAACAGATTTCAAATTATACGGAAAGCAACGATTACATTTGCAAGTAAGTGTCTGCTTTCCAGCATTCCTCCAGCAAGGTGTTCTCAGCGGCAATACCTCTACGAGCACGCCGATACATTGGCGGCGCAGCTCGTCACCGAGCCGGTAAAAGCCGCTGAGAGGAAGCCGCATAAACCAAGTTGAAGCTGACGAAGGTAGTGGGTGATTGTGCTCTTCTCCTTGAGCCGACAGATGCTTTTCCACGTGGTCCTACGAATAAGGATTATTTCTATTTTTATTCTGTGCGCCCTTGCACTTTGTACAAAGAACAGTTTTGTCATGCCTTAAGGCAGAGTATTAGAGGAAAAGAAGATTTCTCCCTATTGATGGTGTGTAGTTGCCTCGAACTAAATATGATTTCATATTTCAATGAGAGAGGAGAGAGAAATGGAAACGGAGAGAGGAAGAAAAAGGGGGAGAGAAAAGGAAAAAGGATGAGAGGGGAGATCTTTGCAAATCTTGTTTATTCCATTTTGAGGGATTAGATTAGTTAACGCTGTGAAAAGGAATTAAAGGGCCAGGTTAAGTAGTCAGACCAAATATAGTATTTTCATAAAATATCTGACATGTAATGAGGCGTTAGGACTTTTACAGCTCTTAGTATTATGCAGAATTGTTATTCTTAATGGTATCCCAAACAACATTTTTCAAATATAAAAGAAACTCTTTAAAACCGGATATTATCGTATATTTCCAGAGTGCATTCACATTCCACGAGCATCTTATCCGCTCATATCATTCATTCTGATTCATTCATAGCTGCAAAATTCACTTTTTAAAAATTTATTTAGACTGTATTGTTTTCAAAGACCATATTGATGAAGTTATTCTTTTTGATGCGTTTGAAGTATTCAGCACCAAGTATTCTATCAGAATGTTATTTTTATATCCATCATTGTAATTGCTTTCGCTGGTAACACACATGTAAATAGATTTGAGTGAAGTTGATTTGCATAGGCACAATAAGAAAACAAAAAACCTATGAGCTAAGAAATTGTCATCAAAATCATTTGCATAAATGACGTGATTGCAGTCCATAATCTTAAGATTTACTTTCTTAGATCATCATGGACAGGTGCGTTAGTCACGTGGTCTAAACTTTATGACACACAATGAGTAATTATTCAAACACTTTATCTTTGTTTAGAAAAGGCAGCCTTTTTGTGATTATCATCGAATGTTCATAATTTGTCTATGTATTTCCGATCACCTTTGTTGCAATAGTCAATATCCCCCATACACACACAAAATGGATATTCTATTTAAATATAATTTTTTGTTATTTCCGTGCACGAATAGAGTGATTTAGGTGTTTATAGTTTTACAAAAATATCTGATTCGATATCTATTTTCATTTCAATTTCTTAGAAGGTTTTGTAAACGAATAATTCTCCTTTTTTTACGGAACATTGATGTGTATAATGTGTATACCAAGAAAATTCAACCTTTGTAGCAATGGGATACACAGGTCTGCTTTTTTATATGGAGAACCTAGACTACAATTTATAGCCACTCATTGGTATTTTTGGTAAGGAATGGTTTATATTCTTGGCATAATGATCTGCCGAAAAGTAGGGCAATTTAACAATTGTAACAAGATAGCAGCACTTTTCGAGGACATGAGAAGTGAAACTTTAAAAAAAAAAAACGTCATATAAATTCGCCAAGCTTGGCATTAAAGATATTGGAGTGACACTATACCTGTCTTTGTGATCTAAGAGAAATTGGTTCCCCATTTCTTCGCAGTAAACATTGTTTCACAATATTTTTCACAACAATTTGGTCCATTATATGATAATTCACTACAAAAAGGTGCAGTTGATATTACTTTTAGTTCCTGTTTTCCAACAGAATATTTGTGCCGTCACTTTTTTGAACTGCTCCACATCGTATAGATGTATTTTGATCGATTTAGATCCAAAATATTACTACTTGTATGATAAGAAATTATAACAAAAATCTTTTCAAAGTCTTTTTGGTTTTCATTACCAAGTTTGGTTCACTAGAATATTATTATCTCTCATATTCTTTAGAAGCCTAAATGACTTGATTATGTCAAGTATATTTTTTTAAAGAAATAAAAGCTAAAAAAACGACACAAATTGGTACAGAACATGGTTGTAAGGATTGAAATAGCAGAAGCATAATTATGGGTATGCACTGGAGACTCAATGGCGCTTCAATGACGCATTATTTAGTATGACCTAATCGCGAATGGCGCCCATGACCTTGTGCTTGTCTCGATAAAATCTTATTAAGCTCCGAGCTTCATACAAACCGATCTTCCAACATACCATGGACTTTCTAACGAGAAACAGACAGAGGGTGAGAGAGAAGGAAAGAGAGACAGAAATAGAAGAAAAAAAGTACATTGGCTATCTCTTTGATGATCTTTCTTTCATCCTCTGTGTTTTCGTTAGATCTACCTCTACAACGAGTATGCATCCCTCATGAATATGTCGTGCATTTTTAAAGCGATAATCTTCTTAAATCTTAAAACTAGTGTGGGTGATTTGTGTGTGTGCGTGTGTGTTGCGTATGATAAAGGAAGATAGCCTGCACTCAGTTCTCTTTAATGATGTTCAGTTGTAATCATCAGACAGAGGACAAATCTGAACGAATGCTCTTTCCTTATCTGATCCAGAGAATTAAATAAAACTGGGTTAGGAGGTAAAGAAGATGTGTACTGTAAAAAGACTATCGTAATACAAAATATTTATATATTTTATCTTCTCGTATGTTCAGGTTGTACATACAGTGGTTTTTTTAAATCTATACGAATCGCGTACAGAGAAATAATTGTGACTTATACTGGTTATAACTGTAGAATAAAAATCTACGTTTTGCAGTTATAGCCCCAAAAGAGTGTGTGTTGCATTGGACAACATAAAATAGATATTTGAACTTAGACAATGCCTAACTGGTTAATTGCATGAGATAGGTGTTGCAAAAGCTAAGATGTAATTGTGTAACTGATATTCGCTTGGTCGTTAAACGTCAGCGTGGTAGGATCAGCATCTATTCAAAATACTAGATAAAGCATTTCCAAACATTGGGGGCAATGGTTATTTGCCGGACCACCTTTCGCCAACTTAAATGTCCAAAATATGGCTATAAATGATATGAAAGCCCATCACTATTACTTTTCAGATATGTTTACACACTTTTACATGGTACTTATCAATATCTTCTCTTTAAGAATGCAATTGCCGTTTGGTAGTGCGAGCCTGTGAATGCCACAATACTCGTCATAGATATCCATCGCAATTCCCACATCCTGTATTTGTTTCTTCCATGTATTGTAGAGTCGGTGAACATTGTGATGCCAATACAATGCTTAGAAACAAACAACTTAGGGGCAGAGGAACGTTTAAATAAAGTTCTTGTATTTTTGAGGTCAGAATTTCGCACGCTGGTTTTTCGATGTATGAAAGAGCCCCAAATAATTAGGGTTTTCATTACAAAGAGGCACAATTATAGAATCGGTTAGGTCCCTTCATTGTCATAATGATGATGGATTGGTTTTCGCAATGACGTAGTACCAGTTGGCTTCAAAATTCGTTGAGTTAACTGAAAATGAAGAAAAAAATTCTTATAACATTTTTGAACGTTTATACTAAAGAAATTTAATGTTTGAAATGAATGTGTTCCACATTTACATAAAGAAAACAATTCAAATTTATGCGAACTGAAGATTAAGAAAATAATTTACACGGCAACTGTATTTCTAATACTCATATTTTGTTATCATCACCATTCGTATAGGACAAGCAGATTAAAAAGCATGTTTTTATATATATCATTACTTTTAAATATATATATGGCATTATCCACATCGATTCATACTTTAGGTAATCTGGTAAGAAAAAAAAAATCGAAATATGGCTGCTTAGTTTTCGTTCTCTAACTATATACCTATATACCTTCGAGATATCTGAATTTGTTTCGCATCCTTTGTTGCTTAAAAGACTGATACATGCATGTGTATTTGCTGTTTTAATCATAACAATTTTAACAAAAATAATCACCCTTAATTCCCTTGAGAGCTGTATAAGTGTGTAGAAATCATCTTGCTAATTGAAACGATACCGGTCCATTGCAAAGAATCTAGTCTGTTGTTTCCTTCCTATTCATTATACAGAAGGGAAAAAAGCAGTAGAGCAGACTCTGCATTTGTTTAAGATGACCTTCTCTGAAGAAAAGAAAAATAATGCTATTCAGACGTACCCTATAACAGCGGGGTTTTCACCATCTAGCCTTCTTTAAGGCGAATTCAGATTTTACTCATGTACTCTCCTTCATTGCGCTTTATCTCAGTCATCATTTATTTGAAAATTTTGAAAGTTGATATTCAGCATGTTTCATCTAGATTGTTCTTATAAAATGTGTTAACAAATGTTTCTTTCAATCATATTAATCACCTGGAGAAATTTGTCTTTCTTTCTGACAAAATGTAACCTACTAAGCATATTTCGATCAACTCAACATATTTTGAAAATACATCAATATTATACTATGTACATAGTTCAATGTAAATTTTACATCGATACTATAGTCATATAAGAAGCATTTTCATGTAAAAATGCATGTATCCCTTGCAAATGTGCAAAATTGCAATGTGATATGTTTTACAAGATCAAATTATATCCTTGGAAGGGATGACAAAATGAGAGTAAATATATTAATAGCGAATATATATATCCTCATCACAGGTAGATATTCCACATCATCATTGCTTTGTGTCATTCCAATTTATTTTGTTCAAAATAATTCATCATTCATCACAATTTCTAGTCGTTCTTGTATACATCCAGAGTATTATTTGAAGTAGAAGCAACTATCTAAAACCACGATTTATTGATATATTTTTTGTTTGTTATGGATTATTTTTTGTAGATCACGATTGGGGTAGCAACGATGGGGGCAAAGGTGAGAACATTTTAAAATTCATCTGAAATGTTATTATATAGGTTAATTAGAACGTAGCTTTAGGGCAAAGTAAAAGAAATACATTTCACACTGTGAATTTCAGGAAGATATGTTTCGATTTATTTTCTTAAAAACACTACATGTATAGTCTGATATTTGTTTTATCTCAGAAACTATGAGAAGGGATATATTGTGTAGACAACGAAATATATTTCTCGTCAATCATGATTGAAAACCCCGTCTGAAACTACATCCTCAATTTTCATTTAAGATCAGAATAAATTTCTACTAGATGAATTTATTTTCTACTCATCAAACATCAGGATAAAAAGATGGATGATATGCCATCGTTAAATTACCAACGAGTCCCATTGCAAAATGATGCTTTGTTCGGTTCCATCATAATTAATCAGTTGTGGATTAAAGATTAAATGAAAAGCTAGATGAGGTTTCATTCAGTCCATAATATCTTGATTATATCAAGTTTTCGTCCTTCTGCAACCTTTTTTCGTCTATTTCTTTACACGTCGTGAAAAGAAAGACTCAGAAAATGGCATAATTATAATATAATATATAATAATTAAATTTCAAATCCTTAGTCGGTCAGTGCTATAGTACGGAAATAATGGCATTTCTTCAACTGTACATAACAGCATATATCTGTTAAAAGTGGGGGAGAAAGTATACTTTAGATTTTGATATAGAGATGTATCTTCTATTTCATAGCAAATATAATGTACATATGATACAAATAAATTTGTATTTTTGTAATCAATCCGAGTTTCATTGACACGGTGTATCAATGTTTTGTTTTAAAAAGAATGTAACCGTGAATATTACAAATACATAATTACAAGCGAAAGTGATTTAATATGATGATATGCATTTTGTTACAAAATGATTCAAAATGCTAGGAGAAACGTAAATCTGTCTGCTCGGCACTGTAGGCAGCGGAAAATGCTAATCACTAGCGGAGAGAGAGACTTGTCGGGGAAGTTGCGGCGAGGGAGAGTTTGTAACACTCGCTCGTGTGAGGACTGCCAGTTTCCCAGCAGCTTGCGCTTGCGTTGTGACAAATATCACACCGTAAGCGATTGAAATCAATCTAATGATTTAACAGCGACTGGGATGAAAATAGTGTTTAATTGAAAGTGTATGGCGAGATTATGAAATGGAATATCGTGATCGTAACTCTTTTGAATTATTATAATAAATTAATTAAAAACACAACAAAATTAGGCCCAGATATGAGACCTACACTGGATATTTTTAATACATAATTATTTACCTTGTAACTTGAGCACTTATTTCTGCAAAAAAAAGGAGTGTGGCGAAAAATTAAGGAATAATGAGTCTATTTCTACGCTAATTATTTCTCTCGTTCACACAATGTTTTTAATTGTGTTTATGTTGGTATTTATACACCAGATTCGACGATACCATTGTATTAGGACATAGATCTCTCATATTTTGTGATATGCATTGATAAAGCTTATATTTGTAATCATCTAAATATGTCATGTTGTCATGGTTGTGCGGTGGATAAATTGAACTATCGATCTTTACCTATTTTGCCTTTATTGGATATCCAATAAAATTGAAAGTGTCTTTTCGAAAACATCATAAATATAAAAAACATAACTGAAGTTAGTATACATTGACAATCCCAATACAAAGTAACTTCATCTATGTAGCAAATTCTTCAATGTAATTTCTTGGTGTAATCATCTAGACGTTCTGTCTAATGATGATATCCAACATAGGATACGTACCGACATTAAATGTATACTTATCAAAGGGTGCATAATAATTTCCGGGTGACCCACCCCCACATCACAATTTACTTACAAGCGTACGCATGCTTTCTTAGCAGTCAATTAAAACAAACGAACATACATACAAAAAGAAGAATTAGGATAATAAAGGGTACAAATAATTGTACACACAGCTATCCTAGCATTAAAAGACCTATAAACACCCGTGGTAAATTAAAATGCATTGATATGAATCAAGTGTGTGGTAAATGTGGTGATGGGTTAGAAAGTTTATAAGGATTAAGAAGAACGAATTAAATAGAGGAAATCAACAAATTAACAGTTTGTTTATAAATAACCATATTATTTATTATTATTGTTATTATCCTGACGACACTCTATTAAAAAGCTTTTGCTATTTATTGGTTCCATTTACCAAATGTTAAATCATTGTAATTCTGAAATACAATGTAAATTGAGTTTTTGATAATAATACATTTAAAATCGTTTACCCTGAAGCAATTTTGTCAAACGTTATTTGGAACAAAAACCATACATGCGTACATACAATCGCTTTTTATATAGCGCACATCCAATAAAATATTATTCAATGCGCTTTATATCACAAATTAATGCTAATGACAGACAACTAAATAAGTAAAAGACGTTTATAAAAATAAATGTTTAGTAATTGAAAAGGTGCGTCTTTAAGTTCTTCTTTAAAGAGTCAATCGAAGTGAAAGTGCGGACTATTTTATCAATGGATTGGTTAAGACTGTTTTAAGTATCATTGTCATTATTTGAAGAACAAAATGATTGGGTTTGGAATGCCGAATTTGAAATAAATGTTGTTAGACCTTAAACTAGTGGTCTCAGCAAAGACCCGAGTAAAAATTGAAGGACTTAATTGGTTAATTAGCATTGATCATTGGGCATGGAGTTCTTTTGTCGATTCACCAGAAGAGTGGAACTAATCTCTATCTAATCCCATTGTTAGACATTATCCACGCCTATAGACCGAGCAATTCCAATTATCCTCAGGCTTCCATGTTATTCTTAAACCAACTACAGACATTTTTGATCGGTTCAAGTTCATATCAGCAATTCATAATACCAACTCGCCTTGTCGAATCCTCATCATTCATCATCATTACGCCTTTATGCGTGACGTATTGTTAACACGCATAATACGCCGATAGACAAATTAGGCGTTTTCAAAAGCATTCAGTTTGAACGGGCCAATTGACTGAAGCTATTGCGCGCCAAAGCAAATCTATCATCCATTGTGATCGTGTCAAAGTGCATCATGGGAAATCTTATATGTATATTAGTAGTGTGTGTTGATATCTCTTTTGTGTGTGTGTATGTGCGCGCATGTGTGTGTGTGTGTGCGTGTGGGTGGTGCTGGGTGTTCACGTGTACCGCAAATCGCCGGTCTTAATGCATGCCTTCGGGCGCTGCTTATGATATTATATTAGAGCGATGCATTGTACATCGCCTTTTGCGTTCGCTGATGTTCAGTTGCTATAAATATCGGCTTGGCAAAATAGGACAAAGTTTGTCCTTGAGTTCTCAAAGCCGTGTGTAATCTATTGAAAGTGAGTTAAGAATATTTTGAGTAGCAAATGAAATCGATGTAATTGGACATCACTGATGAGACGTAATTAGATTTCCACTCACATGCAATCAGGAGGTATTATTTCTTTCGATTACCGACTGCAAATCTGATTTCGAATATTCATTTCTTGTTAACACATTACCAAACCTGTCTGATATTATGTGCCAATTTTGTTCTTTTTATCAGCTGTGTGCTGATAATTGTAATTTACTTATCTGCCTTAATTTTAATTTACTGCACCTCTCATCATTTCGATTATTAGAAAACACATTTATCACGGCAGTACTAGGGTGTGCCCTTCACAAATTTGATCTTTTTTTTTTTTTATTCTGCATGCATATCATTTTTTCTTCCTCATTCTTCTATGTTGATATTGATGAAGGCGAACATTTGGCTGAATTTTAACATAGGGTGAGTCTAAGGAAATGTGAGTGTAAAAAAGGGCGGACTTTTTGGGGTATACATTAGAGAAGTCTTCAAAATGTATTTATTTGAATTTACCTTATTAAACAAGGTTGACGTGACTTGTATAGTTTTGTGATAAACAAAACCAATATTGTGCATTGATACAACAAAATTGTCTTTCACAGATTCTGGTTCTTATTTACGACAGTCTGGAATCTTTACATAAAAATGTAAACAAAAATATGCCAGTTAGAATTACGGTTTAAAGAGTGGAGACCTGCGATTTTAGACCTTGGACAAGTTAAAATCTATAAAAAGAAATTAATAGTGCGGACCAATTCGGCAGATTCCTGGGGATAATACAAGGTTATACAATATGTTCAATGTAGACGGTTATAAAATGACTATTTCCATAAGTGCAATATAATTTTCCAATGTACTTATACCCTATTGACTACTATGTAAACAGCTCCAGATTATCAATAGAAGTCAGGAGATAATGTTTCATTCTTATTTGACCACAAGTGACCAGGGTTCCCAAAATTCCGCACAAGAATTCTCTTTTCTTTTAATTGACCCTCACCCACATCATCCATTTCCCTTTCTTTCTTTCCATATCTATTTCCTTTTGTATAATCACAGACGGAGTATGTTACTACGTTTTGGCTTGGAAAAGAAAGAAAATTGGATTTGTGTGTATCTATCACTTCGCCGGGTGCCTTTTAGAATAAAGAAGAATACGCTTTATTTTTGAAAAAAGTTTTGGTCAAATCTGAGTACCATAAAGTGACAATTTGGATCTCTCTCTATGTTGCTTTATCTAACATGACCTTAATTCGAACTTTAACCCATTGCAGAGTTGCCTTGGTTTTTGTAGAATAAGAGTCTAAAGATCACTATTAATTGTGTCTCATTAATAGATATTTCTCCTAGAAAACTATGCTTATAAGACAAATAGTGTTTATTTTTATTTTATAAAATTTCCCACGCTCAAACGAAAATGTAGTATTGGTTTTCGTCTGTGAAGTGAAAATGAATCTCGTTTAATAGTCATGGATGCATTGTACTGAATTCTGCCTTTATGACCTAGCATTTCACATCTGATTCCAATAATGCACATTTTATCAATATTATGTTGTTGTGATTTTAATGTCAGGTGAAAAAAGCAGGCTACCACTGATGAAACCTTTAAGCTTTCTACACAACGAAAACGGAAGTTATTCCTGTGGAAGGCTCCCGACCATACGGTTGAGGCCTTGAAGTTTTAATCAGCAGAAAATTGCCATAGAAAATCATTCTAGTGAACGAGTATGATCAGAAATACATTGAAGACACACGTGTCTTAACATGTCAGGAATGTATTGAACATCATGTGACTTTGATGGTATTTTACTCTAAAAATGCTAATCTTTTGCAGAAATATGCGTTTGCACTCGCACTTCACGAGAATGATGAATTTTCAGAGAGCCTTAGTAAAGGAATTTTCGATTAAAAAGAAAAGAGATTACGGTAGTGTTAATGAAATATATGAAACTAAATTATTTAATCTTAGAATATTAGGGAATAATTTTACCCCAAATATAACATATTTTGTTAATAATTATTATTCATTCCAAAGCAAAAGAACTTCTTGCACATAGCATTTATTTTGGTTGTGAATTGTATCATGTACACGGATTGACAATATTATAAATGGATTTCCGTGAAATGTCATGAGTGTGATCTAGCGACTACACCAACTTTTATTTCGCTTTACTAGGGACATTTATTATGCATTACAGTTACACGCGTTGTATACTATTTAGGCTTTAAACATGCACTTTGAAGAGGAAAACAATTCAGTTCTTGTGTTGATGGGAAGCCAGATTAGAGATTTGTTGACAAAGATATTTACAATATCTTTTCTTTTTAGTCATGATGACGTTAATGGTTTTATGGTTATTCTTATTATCCCAACTGCAAAAAAACACCAAGTGTTTTCAATTCTGGATATTCTTCATTTATCTGAAATTTGTTATATCTTTTCTTCTATTTAATGCTAAATTAACATGATAAATACACACTTCAAGTGTTGTCACGACCATGCCAAAATATTAAACATTACGTGTAATAACTTTTGGTAACATTAACAAAAACGTGAAGAATGTAGAACATTGACGCTTTTAAATTTATTTCGTTTCGACTTTTGCCGTTCTCATCGTTCTATATTCGGGAAAAATAGTGAATTTCCGCATTGATTTTTCACCGATCATTTTTTTTCTGTTCTCTCAAATCTATCTATTTTTACGAGATTTCTCTCCTAACTTTCATCTTATTTTCTTTCTTTAATGGGCCTACAAATGCAGCCGTTTCTATGCTACAACTTGAGCGAGGCGCCGGTTGATAAATAGGCCGGGACGATGGGGGCAGGTGCGTCTCGTCTTCCGTTCTTATTTCCAGCTAGGCGCGCGTTATTACACTGCGCTCACACAATAATCCATTCAAAAAGCGCCACCAAATTTCCGTTTTTTATCGACATAATCGCAGCAGTCTAGAATATTTTGATTGTTTGCTGAACTAGCGTCCATGATGTCACTTCTTTTCTCTTTTCAAAAGACGATTTCAGTCTTTCCTTCAAGTCCCCTCCGTTTAATATTTAAAGGGAATTGCTCGATTGCATATAATAATGCATGATGTGTTTTACTGCAAGCCGTCTTCAGCTGATAAACAAATTATTACAGCAAACAAACTCTCTCATTTCTTTCAACCACTATCTTTAAAAGAACTAGGATATCTAAACTGATTTGGTCTTCGTGATACAAATGCATTTTAGGCCTTGTTCAGTGTTCATGCTGAAGCCATATTTTCATCTGTAAAGAAATTGAAAATTCCCGTCGAGTAGTTTTGTCGTATGGATCAGCAAAACTACAAATATTCATGAATATATGCAGAATATGAGCCGAAATCTTAGAAGCTTCATAATTCATATGGATACCGATCACTCGTTAATAGGAGATATAGGCTAGTTGAGATGTAAGTTTTAATTAAACTTAGCATAAAAAAAGTACCTAAACATTTACATGATTTAAACCCTGTAATGCATTAAGGTTATACCCTCTTCGCATTTGAAATTATATGTGTAATGTGTCTAAACATCTAATTTTTATTTTGCAGTTGATACTTTTTTTCCTTTGTCTTATTACTTTCATTATAAAGATGATTTTGATGTTTATCAATGGAATTCGCCAAATAAAAGACAAGGCAGAATTAAAACGGTTATCAAAGCTACGTGATTTCGGTCAACAAGTTAGTTGATACAAAAACCCTATTCCAGGATGTTCTTTACATCGTTTTGTAATATTTTTAATTTTCAATAACAATAAAAAACGACGAAGGATTCTTGATAAAATTCATGCGCTAGGATTAAGTTAATTATGGAGGAGAATAGAAATTTTCCGAAGAACTTTTTTATTCGTCAAGTTTCAGAATATTCTGTCTTTTATATGAAATTGAAGGCGCTCTTTCTATTTAAATTTAAAAAAAAAATAATCATAAAACTGTTCATTAATTGTTGAATGTGGATTGCCTCAATCATGAACTTATTCAGATTCTTTCATTTATATTTCAACGTTTTGGGGATCTTTGTGTGTGTGTGTGTTTTCAACACTGGGAAGTAATATGGTATTCCATACCTAAACAACGTCATCAATGTGTTATTGAATCACAACAGCAACTAGTCATTAATCAGATAGCGCCTGAACACCTCTGTTATTGAACATATATGCCAGGGTTGATAGACCTTTTGATTTCGGCGTCATTGCATCCTACCCACGTGATACAGCGTCTTAGCCAATGGCGTTGCAGCAACGAATATGCGATGACACTCTACACAATGCGATGCGTCCGGATCAATAGCAAATAGATAAGCCCTTTTATGGAAAGCTGTTGGGACAAGGAATTTATATCGTGGAATAATTTCACGATTGGGTTGATGTTCTCACCACGAGTTGAAGATCAATAGAAATCAAAGAAAAGGAAACACATTTACGAACAGAGAAAAAAGCAGGGGGAATATGGGGAAGGGAGAGAGAGAGAGAGAGAGAGAGAGAGAGTGAGGGAAAAGCGATGACAAAATGATTTAACGGTTAAGTGACTTTTGCTTGTTGTTGAGAGTCCTGTGTAGACTTTTGGGGGTTTATGTTAAAGAACGCGATAAGGTGATATAGCAAGTGTTCGGACCAATACACAAGAAGCAGCTCGAGTGGAAGAGTACTTTGGGGTGGACAACTAAATTGAAGAAATGTATTGTAATGAATGCGTAACTGGAAAGCACTGTCGTCACTCTGTTTTTTGGTCTAAATCAAATAAGAAAATTGCACGTGATACAGACTGCCGTCTATGTTCGTAAAGAAGATTTTTTTTTTAAAGTAAAATTCGCAGAGTAATTTGTATTGTTTGTTTGTTTGTTTGTTTGTTTCTTTTGTTTGTTTACTCATTTATTTATCTATCTTTTCGTTACATTTCATGTGAGGTCATGGTATATTTTATTGTGGCAATTGCATTCGTGTAAATTTCCTCATGTTATGGGAAATAATGTGGTGTCTTTTAAGACAGAAAAAGTATACCTAGTTTAAGCTGTCTTCGATACATTCATAAAAATTAAAAATACCTTATTAATTTTTTTCCTTCTGTAAATACGAGTGAAGAAAGCATATATTTAGAACATGAAAGCGTTCAGATTTCATTTTGTAGACATGTTTAATATTTAGCATCAAATACACATGCATTTTGTATCGATGTCGTTTAAACCATTAACATTGTTACGTCGTTTAATAAAACGAAAATGAACTAGGCCTATAATGAATTTATTTTAAGGGATGTAGCTGTTTTGGGGGAGATAGAAATAGCATAAAAATGAACTAGGCAAATTTATTTCGAGCGCATTTGTTCAATGAAAGCCAATTTCTTTTTCTTGTTAAAGTAACGGTATAAAGGTGTATAGGTAAGGAAATTGATATTTAAAAGTGAGTGATGAAGAAGTTCAAGTAAGAAACACATTGCATGAAAATTCAATTTCTGAATATAATAATGATAAATTGTTTTTCCTCTCGATATTGTGAACAATATCAAAACAATTCTTTAAATTTCGTCTAAATTAGGAAAATTGATAATGCCATTCACTTAGTAAAGATAATTTCTTTTTATGAAAAAATTTGGCAATTAAATGTTATTGGCCTATGACATAGATTATCATAGATAAGTACTCTCATATCGTTAAGGCTAGCCGTATAACAAAGTAGACAGATTACTGGTTACGTAGCATTAATGTCACTTTGAATAGATATATACCCAATAGGCCTATACAATATAACATGAGAGAATGAACTAGGAAAGGGATTTTTCTTGTTCTTTTTAATACAAATTACACTTCATGATAATCGAATTTCTTTTGGAAAAACACAACCAATGTTTGGAGCCAGAAGGGCGCTAACACATATACTTAACACAGGGTTAACACCTTTTGGGCTTTTAGCAGACAACAACTTCGTTCTTCTCTTATAGAAAAGTGAAAAATTCACACATCTTTATCAATTTGAGGCTATACTTCAACAAGTACTTTTACAGATTATTATCGTTGTTTTTTTTTCTTCGGAGAATTCACTATTGATAGGAATGTAGAGATAATTATCATGCACTCAAAAATTTGATATTCTGAAGAGTGAAACTATTTTTGTTAGTGTTTTCATTACCATCACCATTATCAAATTAATACTTATTGCATTTGATTTCTTTTGATTAATTTTCGTTTATATTCTTTTGTTCTTTTCATAGGGCACAGTGGAGTAAATCAGCTCGGAGGGGTTTTCGTCAACGGCCGTCCCCTGCCCGACTCTACCCGACAGAAGATAGTCGAGCTCGCACACAGCGGCGCCCGTCCCTGCGATATCTCCCGTATACTACAGGTTTCCAATGGCTGTGTCTCGAAGATACTAGGCCGCTACTACGAGACAGGGAGCATACGACCCCGGGCCATCGGGGGGAGTAAGCCTCGGGTAGCTACCCCTCATGTTGTGACGCGGATTGCCCACTACAAGAGGGAATGTCCGTCAATATTCGCATGGGAGATCAGGGACCGGCTACTCGCCGAAAAGATATGCAACCAAGAAAATATTCCAAGTGTAAGTTGATGTGAAGATATATAGTTACCATCAGGCAAATAATAGCTGTTGCTTACTGATTTGATTTGCTTTCCTCTCTCGATGTAAAGATGTATTCTAGGAGCACAGCAGATACTAAAAAGCACTTAGCAAGTTCAAATAATGCAAATCTTTCAATTTTTTTCAATTTCTCTATTTCAGATTTTAATTGAAATACTTGAGAGAAACAAGCACAGGACTATTCATGCACTGTGGCGTTTGTTCAACTCATAACTACTATAGAACCTACTTTTCTTATAGAAAACAAAACGAAATACTAAAAAACAGCAAAATTATATTCCCTTACGCGTTTAAGTTATAGCTTATATTTGTCGGATTTTTGTTGCAAATTGAAATATATCACTGGTATACGCTGGTATTCAGATTATATTTAAATTTCTTTCTTTCTTTCCTTTTAAATAATCTTTAAGGGATACTTTTTAAATTATAAGTAAAGATGTCGTCAATATGCTGGTCGCTTAATTTAGAATGAGAAGTGATTTTTAACTCCATTTCACAACTAAAATTATACATCTAGGATTACAGGTTTCTTACGAATGTACGTCATGTTAGATCCACTTTCCTCCTCATAATGACAGTTTTTTACTTCGTATTTGCTAAATATATCTTTGTCATAACAATACCCTTTTCCATTATGATAATCCTGAATTTATACTACAATTTATGCCCGTGCTAGCAAGGGAATTAATTTTAAAGAGTAAACATTTCCACTGGGCACAGCTATCAAATGCACATTGATATTGTGATCAATACAAATCTAACCACGTACCCATAAACACAAACTTTTAAGTTTCCTCCTTCACCTTCATCTATACGAGATATATAAAAATGATCTCATTTCTTGACAGAATGCAGGCATGATATATATTTTTGATAAGAAAGTGGTATTTTGGGATCAAAGCATAGATTCTTCATGATTTGACGTAAATGGGAGAAAAACAGACAGAAATCATCTTCATTAGTTAATGTAATATTTTTCTTGAATTTGCCTTAAATAATTTACTCAATATGATTCGATGAAGATGGGAAGAAACAGACGGAAAGAGTCTTCATTATTTACTGCAATATTTTTAAAATATATTTATGGATTTTGGGCCACAATAATATTATAACATATTTCTCATAATTGCGCCAGGAGTATCAATCATGACCGCCATTTTGCATTACAAATGATCACAAATATTATTGTAATTATCATGGGTATCATGAATACTGTTATTATTATGATTATCATATCATAAAGACTATTATCGTTATTATTATTACTACTAATACACATCGAAATATGATTTGAAGAATATCGTAGCATCTAAGTTTTGCCTTATAATACGACTGCGATGAAGAAACTGAAAATATTCTACACTGAAGAAACAACATTTTCTTTTTTCAAGGTTTAATATTACTTCGATATTTTTCTTTTGTCTTGTGAATAAGACAAAGATGCGATTATTCTGTAAATACTGATTATATAGATCAAACGTTACAGAAGTAACTACTAACCCCATCCTTATTGGAGCCGTCGCACCCTTATTCCTTTTTTTACTCATTCTTCTTTTTATTCTTCCTCTTCTTGTTTTTGTACTTCTTCTTGTTATTCTTATTCTACTTCCACCTCTTCTTCTTCCTCTTGTTCTGCTTCTTCCCTTGTTTCCTTTGATCAAGGCAGAGCGCCATGATTTCAGTACGTGTATCCGTTCTCAGATTAACCAAAAATATATATATGAGAAATAGAGAAGAAAGAAAAAAAATCGATAATTCAAACAAGGGGGGCTTCATTGATTTATCTTGGTTTCTACAAAAAAATGAAGCACATGCGTTCATGCACACGCACACATACGCACACTCTCCCATGTTCTTACACATTTATTTTAGGCACAGGATCACGCACACGCACGCACCCACATGTTCTGGCACAGTTAGTATGAGCACACGATCACGCACACTCCCACACTCACATGTTCAATCTCACACAGTGAATTTATTTTGAAGAAATAGATCATGTCATTCAAATATACCGATGACGTAATGCGGTTTACTCATTTCACACAGTGAATTTACTTTGAAGAAATCAGATCAATGTCATTCATATTTACGCTGATGACGTAATTCGGTTTACTCTATTCAGAATTTACATTCACTTTACTCATGACATTGTGAACATGAGCTAATGAAGCAAGGAAATTAGTTTCTTCCGAAACTTTGTTATTATCAGTGTTTATGGAGGGGGAAGTCGAAATATTATTCCAAATGAAGGTATTCTTCAACCGATTGTTAATTGAATCACTCGACTGTAGTCTTGGTGATTTTTAAAGTGACGTCAAACATCTTGTCTTTTGGATCAAATCTCAGCCATGCCATGTAAGATACATGCCTAACCTTGGTTACCGACATCCAAATATCATACCCTTTTAGCTTCGATGTGACTGGAATGATGACCTTTTAGAAGTCACGATAAAAGGCCCACGGCATCAAAATACTTGCCATGTATGACTTGTATTTCCACCCTTTCTCCATCCCATCAACTCGTCTCTTTCACTCGTTTACATGAAGAAATACCACGAGAAGGGGGTTAACAAAAAGTGCAGAAGCGCGTGCGTGCAAAGGTAGCGGATGGCTGGGAACGTAGCCTCTGGTTTAAATCAATACATTGTCCGTAAACCAACAACTGGGTTGCATAAAACAGGCGGCTCGAAGCGCCTATACCTCGATCGGTAAGGCTGGCAAGATGCCGTACTGCAAAGATACATTTTTTTTTAAAGAAAAAGAGAGGGAAAAAACGTTGCAAGACTTCCTTTTGACTCAAACTGTGGGATGTGTTTGTCACAAGAGAAAATGCATGCAACTCCATGACATTTGCATTTTAGTCACTAACCTATACATTCAATATTCACCCTACAATAGCTGAGTTGATTCTATTCAAAGTTATATATGTCAGCAAAAATTCAATTTTTCACAATTATTACGATTTAATCATGTAGAGGCGCGGTTAAAGGATATCGACATTTTACAACATTTTCTGTTGAACATCAGTACAAAATTATTAGAAAGCATATATATGAATGAATTATAGAAGGCTTTGTCTTATTTCATTTAAATTGTGTAATATTGCTGGTCGCATACTGCAAAAACAAAATTATATTAGTAATAATAACTTTCTTTGCCATTAAACTGTTATTATTTTATGATACTCAATGATTGCGAGATGGGGATTTACGACTTCTAGAAACAATTACATTGAATTTTACATGAAAAGAATGAAAAGAGGGGAACATTGAATGAATTGCAATAAAATGTATGTTATGTTATAGAAGAATATAAGTGATATTGAGAATAATTATATTTAAATCTTTTTGTATATCTCATAAAGGAAAGTGATTTAGCATATGAAGCGCTCGTTACTTGTCCTCCAAACTCCATATGTCTTCAGTATCGTGCAGGCAATTTGTACAATGTTGGCTTTCTCTTTCTCTGCGAGTCTGGTCGATGTCTATAGACGGCGGTAGCTATGAATACGATAGCATCAACACGAACTCGAAGAAACAAAAGGAAGATTCCTACACGAATCTCTTCCATTTTGTACTTTCATTTTCCTCGGAAAACAGGCGGTTCTTTCAAATGGATTGAGACACGAATTTACTGAGATAATGATGATAAACATCCAGCTTTAGATAGATATTATTAATAACCACCGTATCTTACTGAAAGGATCCCATTCTCATAATGATTTGGGATTGTAAGAATTTTGTTTCTTCTCTTTTCTACAGAAATTTGTATATAATGTTTACCTAAGGTTTGCAATGAAACGGTAGTGACAAAAACTCAAATTTCCGCCCGAAAACCAACAAGAATAACAGAAGCGACGGGCGATCTCGTGTTGTATGGAATAATAAGCCTCAGCGAAGCCAAACGTGGCAGATTTTCAACTTCGATTCGGTCAAGGTTTAACAGTTTTGTGCTCCATACCTTTTTCCCCTCCTTCTTTTCAGGTATTCATTTGTCTTTCATCTATTTTGTTTAGTTTTGCATTTCCAAAAGAAAGCTTTTCTGGCCAGAATCCTGAGGTTTGTGGTTCTCTATCATTTCGTTTCCTTGGTCTCTACTTAATTATTTGCATCTCTCATTTTCTCTCCTTGATTTCTTTTCGGTTATTCATCTGCCTTTCCTTTTTTTGTTTTCTTTTTTGTATTTCACTCAGAAAGGTCTTTTGGTCAGAGACTGTAAGTTCGTGTTTTTTGTATCATTTCATTCCCCTGTTCCTCACTTAAGTTTTTGTATCTCTTGTTCTTAATCAACCTCATGGTCAGCAATTCCAAGGATATTTACTGTTTCAATTAAATTCCACTCATCTATGGTCTGTGATATTGCTTATGGCATTATAAAGGTTCATCACGACGAATACTTTCTCAGAAAAGACGTTTGGAAGTTAAAGAAGGGGTGGAGAAGGATAAAATAACCATAATGGAAACATTTCTGAAACATGTAGACAATGCAGAATATTGTAAGTGACAGAACAATTGAGAGGGAGAGAATAAGAAATAAAATTCAACTTTGGCTGGAGGTTTAACGCCTTTTAATAATTTTCAAAAATTAATGCCGTGTTGTGTTTCGCGAAGTCACTTTCGATACACAAATTAAACTTTTTTTTTATAAAGGACGTGAAATGCAAGGCTTCATGCGACGAACAAATGGAATTATAGGTATACGGATATAAAGGATATTCTGTCAGGAAAGGCAGTGTCGAAATTGCTTCTTTTTTTTATTCTTTTTTTTTAAGGTTTATATTATCGTACCCATTTTTTATTTTCCTTATTTTGTTAAAGCTTGCTTTCGTTTTTAACATAAACGAATATCATGTTAACCGGTGGGCAGCATCTATTTTGGTAACAATATTTTCCATTATATTGTGTAAGTAAATTGATATGTTTCATTCTGGGTATTGAATTCAATATCCCTAATAAACATCGCATAGTTATCAACATAGAATATTTGACCCAAAAGACTATTTAAGAAGGGCCACAGAGACAATTTTTCGTGACATTTTATCATTATATTTCTATATTTTAATACCAAATATTTTGTTAGGCTCACCCCCATATGGTTGTTTCCTTCAAGAACATGTCATCGACAATTTCAAGCCAAATTTGTTTAACTAATGCGACACGGAAGAAAAAGATGTTTAAATAACTTCGTTCATGTTCCAAATAACACTGATCTCATTTAAAAGTGTCTAAGTTTTCCAACATATTAGCTAGCTAAAAAGGCTTGGAAACATAGCAGTAACCGATGCTTCTATAAGCCCTCAAGCGCAAGTCTCAAGCTATGACTAGACGCAGGGGGGGGGGGCGATTCACAAAACTTGTCATTAGTGACAAGTGACAGTTTTTGTTATAAGCTATACTGAAATCATTGCTTCTGATTGGTTATCAGCAGATTTGTCACTGATTTTAGTCATATGTCATTGAAAAAAAGCTTTGTGAAACAGGTCCCTGTTGTTTCACATCATATCAAGATAACTTTTATGTTTTCTTTTTAATATTTTTTAAATTTTAAATTGAGACATAAAACTCTTGGAATTACTGTATCAATAGAAGTATATCTGGTAGTAATTTCAGAAGATCTACTTTCTTAGAATAATTCGATTCGGGAACTTCATCTGCTTATTTTGTTTCCTTCTTCTTCACAAATGGTATTTCTTTCTCACAAGCTGTGTACGTGGATTTTATAAAGGAGACGCCGATACTCATTATGGTACCAGCTCGTAATTCCTTATCTGTTTGTATGAGTGTTTATCAAATAATTCAATTTGAGCCCTGCGATGATAATCTGTACCGAAGAAACAGCAAAATGATGATGGTTTTGAGATGAGCACGAACTT
This sequence comes from Strongylocentrotus droebachiensis, assembly GCA_035222895.1. Lineage (NCBI taxonomy): Eukaryota > Metazoa > Echinodermata > Echinoidea > Camarodonta > Strongylocentrotidae > Strongylocentrotus > Strongylocentrotus droebachiensis. Next base: position 22,901 of record JAVYIG010002773.1, read on the forward strand.
GTCTTAACGCAGACGACACAGGGGTTACTTTATTTCATTTACATTTTTCCCGCGAAGCGGTGGCGCCACGCGTGCTGTTCGCAGGCAGCGCTAAATTTGCGAGGAGCAGCGGAGGGCTACAGCCCTAGTTTCGCTGATTCCCCTAATTCTACACTGCACCGGTCTTTTCTTTTGCTTTTCCTGGGAGGAACTCATCTCCAATTTTTTGATGACTCTGATTAATAGGGCACAGGAAAATATCTTTGACCATCCTCTTTCTTTTTTTCTTTTATCCCCTCCTCTTTGCTCTGAAAGTAGAGGTAAAATTGTTAGATATAAAACCAGCGGGAGATTCGGATTGGGAGGCAGACATTCGAATCTGTTGCCAATTAAACAGAATCTCGAAATTTCCAGTTCAGAAAGGAACAAAAATAAAGAGTAGAGTTAAAATGGCTGAGGTACTGCTCTTGAATAGGTTTTCATTCATCGAAAGAAAAGCATAAATCTGTTTTAATGATTTAAAGCATCATAAAGCTTACCTGATAACGTGTGCAAGCTAGCGGAAAGTTTTTCTTTGTTGGATCGCTATGTACCCTCCAATACCATATTTGTGATTGATCCTGCTCCTATTCTATTCTGTGTCTGTTGTGTTCGTTTAAGGTTTATGGTTAATTAGTTTTTTTACCTGACTGCTAAGAAAGCAAGTATCTGCCTGTAAGTAAACAACCAGAGGACCGACTTCTAGACTACATAGCGTCCCAAATTTGAAGAAATAGGACATTTCGTCTTCTTTTGTAAACATTTATTATTTTGTGCTATAGAAAAGAATGTTGTAACTGTAACGCGAACAAAAAATGAGATGCGAATAAGGGGATATGCCGATATGGGACAGGTAATGTTTATTTTTCCTCCGTAGTTCAGAGACATATTGAAGAATTTTCGAAGGAAAAACTGACATTTGAAGGGGGAAAATATGACAGTTTGAATCCCTTCAATTTTTTTCAGAACAAGTCCTTCATGTAAGTTGTTATAATTCTCTTTGGAGAAATGCAGAATTACAGATTGCAGTGACTTTCAAATTAGATCACATGATAGAGCTTTGTCTAAGTTCAAGTATAAAGGCCTACCTCTCAAACTTGAAACATCCGTTGAGTAAATTACTGTTTGTAGTGATTTTACGGGATAATAACATAATGTTTTCAGAGTGAAAATAAATTTAAGTCTCCTGAGAACTTTTAAGTCCTTGGGCAATAGCGAAGAAGGAATAGTTTGTAGAACAAAAGTGGATAGAGTTGTAGAAAAGAGAAGATTATGAGCAAGTGGTTAAAAAGAGAGACCTGGGACTATATAGGGTGCGACTCGACAGAAAAGTACAGGCAAACCCGAGCAAGGTCTTCGTGTTTTCTTTTTGTACACTATTCAAGGTCATGGTGCGCTTGTCAAATCCAACACGCCGATCACCAGCGGCCCGTCGGGTCTTTTCTCGCGGGCCAGTCACCCGCGTAATTGCTCTCTTGTTGTGCCGCTCTCCTCCCCGCGGGGCGCTGCATCACCCAGTACCCACCGGTGTTCCTTGTACTATGGTGGGCTACGAAAATGCGACCTCTTTTGTGAGCCCCAAATAGAAAATGGCGGCCTACCCTTGCTCCTGAGTCCTGAATACGGGACAGACCTACCGCGTTCTTTAATTCTCTTCACCTCAATTCTCATCCTCCCCTCTAAAAAGTATTTTAGGGTCTCTTTGCTTTTATTTATCGTTCGTAAACCCTCTTGTTTATGTCGATCTCATTTAAAAAATAAAGCGTGGGCATAACTTCTTAGAACGTATAAGAGGACCAGAAGAAAGAAACTTTTTTAAAGAAAAAAAATCTGGTGATGTATAGAAATTCTGTGATAAAAGCACGCACCGGACGTGTTTTTGTAAAGATGTTTTTATCGTTCGAAGTTCATAGGAAATCCATTAATAGGCTTCGCTGTTTCTTTTCAAAATAAATTTGTAAGAAGTTCGTGTGAGCTACACCGTCATATGGTTCTAATTCTCCACTCCTTTGTAGATTTATCTCCAAAAAGAACTGACGATTTCAGTTTTATTTCATTAAGCTACTTCGCAACAACTTCATACAGATGTTATCTGAGTTTTAGTCTATGGAATGTGATGGATTTGAAAAAGGAATACGCCAGATATAATTATATGGAAGGAAAATGCTACATTCCTTCTAAAAATGTTTTGTAACTACTTAAGGATCCAGGTGTAGAAACCAAGTATCTGTATAGGGGCCAGACCACGAAATGTTTTAACTTTTAATTTTCAAGGTTATTTTTTACATCATCTCTAATAGCACATCAATTATGAAATACGCATATTCTATACATGGTAAAAGTCACAAACACTTTTTATAATATTCACAAAAGTTGGCACCTTCTATCTGTGTGGTATTACCAAGCGTAAATGCACCCTTATAGTAACAAATTTGTTGGCTTTTGATCTAACAAATAACCGTTTATCTATAACTTTCAATATCCAAGACGGTTTATGAATTTGGCTTTTTTAATCGACAATATTACTAAATATAATATATATAAACTTGGTAAAGCTTTTGTTTCTAATTATTTAGCAGTTAGTGATGGATGTATTATAAGAATGAATACTCAATTTGTATAGAAAGTGCACCAATTAACGCTCTTCTTTTGGGGGATAGGGATGATTGCCTTGTTTCCCTGAGAAACTCTTAAAAGTGTAAATATTTTGAAAAAAGCCAAGGAATTATTAATTGTCTTCATAAAGCACATTTAGCACTTAGAGTTAATTTTTGAGCGAAAATGATATTATTCTTTGAAAGTGATTCCATCATCTAGATTTGCTCATTTTCAACATATCTATAATAATAATAATGCTCAGTTTTTATATAGCGCTTATTAGAATCACTAAGCACTTCCAAACTTGGAGATTATTACCCCGGCTTTAGCTGTACTGCCATTGCGGCGCTCTAGCATTTCAAGGAATTAATTCCTGCCAGGTACCCATTAACATCACCCGGGTTGAGTGTGGCAAATGTAGATCAATGGCATCCAAGACATGTAAAATAATCATCCATTATTGTATCATTTTTTGTCCATACTCCTGTCCTACTACCAATGTGGTGTGTATACATAGCTGAATAGCAAGCCGAGGTCTGGGGTTTACCATATAGCTAGGGTCCACGGTACAGCGAACCACGGGTGTTTTATTTGACGCCTTTCAGGGTTAGCATTACAGGCGGTTGTAATTGGACTCATAAAGAAACGGAAAATCATGCCGAAATGAAGAGAAATTATGTGCATCTTGTTCCATTCCTATACAGGAATAAACGGTGCAGAACGCAGGATGGTTTGCTCCCGTATAAAGCCTACATCAGCCAATGTTTCTGGCTTAAGTCTGGTGAAAATTAGGAAACATGATAAATTTCTTACATTAAGAGGAGGGAATTCAGTAGCAGATACTTCATTGTATAAATGTATATCTAGATATTTAAAACGATACTGAAATCTTAATGAGTAATGATAAAGTAATATTCTTATATAACTTGTTTTAATTGCCTTTGCCTCTTTCCGTTTCTATAAAAAGGACTTGGTGAAACAAACTCAAAGCGCAAATCGTAAATTCTCCTTACCCAACCTCAGGAAATTATGCCTGGAATTATCCACAACGGTTGTGCTTAAAAGCCTGACATTGAATGTTCATATTCTCGGGATACTTTACTAAATCGTCATGCAGTCTCCAAGTATATATGGCAACATGCAAACCAAACAGTGTGGTATTTCTACGTTTTAGAAATTCTATAATATTATGATTTCATTATTGACTCAGGTTGTATATACTTTTGACTACGTCGGTATTTCAATTGCATCGTTGGGTTGCTTCATTTTCAAATCTCTCTTTACGTCTTTTAATTTTTACTTTCTCGCGAAATGGGGTATACATCGCGTTTGAATACGACCCATGACAGTTCGATTTAACGTCGAGACTGTTAATAGAAATTGATTTTTCCCGTTATTTTGAATTTCCAGTTTTCCTTTAGTTTTTAATGGAAAGTGACCATGCATACAGAGACGGTGAGTCTTTTGATGACGATACAAGCGGGAATGTCGAGCGCAATCGAATTTGGAAAAAGCGCCATTATAGTATCGTCAACAAGGTTAGGACAATTTGGAGAAGAACGGTCTACTCTCAAAAAGCACAAATGGACCACGTTGCAGCAAGAATAAATACAAACATAAGATGCTTTCTACTGTCATTCGGGTGCGAGACATGAACATGCACAGGGGAATATGCTACGCCAGGCCTTTGGGCGAGACAGACCGTTGCCGTCCCGTCTCGCGTCTAGACCGCGCAGTTTTAGTCAAAACACTAAGCTGCATTCCCGTCTCGAATGCCAACCAAAACAACTCATTGTGCTGCTGCTTTTAAACGAAAGAGAGAGGGAGAGAGAGGGAGGGAGGAAGAGGAAGAGAGAGATACAGGGATGGAGAGCAAAGGAAAGGAAGCATATATTGACTCGTATAAGACGAATCCGATGACCATCTGCTTTCTTTCGAAATCCAGGCTCCCCCTCTAAAAACATCAAGCAAAGTGACGCATTGTAATAACATGGAAATCAATAAACAGGCTGGAGTAATGAGTCTAGATGAGTCTTCCCCGAATCGGACGGGATAAAAGTATGGAACGCCACTCCTTGACGTCGATGCCTATTATATATTAAATAAACAACGCGTTAATGATATCGCTGGAATCTCCACAGAAATCGAAGAAACCATTTTTTCCTCCCATATAATTATACCACTTCCCATAATACAATGGTCATACAAGGTCCCCGAAGCCTTTGAATTATTTTCATTGTTCGAAAAGGAATTTTAGACTTTAGCAAATGGCCTCATTATCCAGGAAAATGTTTGTGTTATCGTCAAATAATACACGGTTATTGCTGTAAGTTGGGTCATGGAAACGTAGTAAGAATTAACTATAAAATATACAATTTATCTATCCTGACGTTAATCACCGTGAGAAAAGATGGCACCTAAATAAATAGATATCGCTCCAATAGTCCCATTCTTCTTTAATTTTAATGGATTCTCAAAATAGTCCTAAAAGCTTTAAAACAGTTGATATGTATATATTATATCTTCCTGTTGTATCAACAGTTGTGCTGCTCCCTCGTGTAAATTAATTTGTACTCATATTTTTAAAAGGTGAAGCTAAATCTGTTCAATTAAAGTCATAATGTTCACTTTCCCCATTCCTCTGTATGTCTCCAATGTTTTACGGCGGATTTTCCCTTTAATAAACCACTATCTCTCTCTCCTCTGGTATTCTTCTGCGACATAATTATTATAATATAGTATCTCAAAACTATAAATAAGGTGTAGAGTTGTCGTTGGCCAGTAGATACGTCGTCGGACTGTGGATCACATGGTTTGCGATTCGAGACCCACCACGGCACTCATACCTTTCGCAAGACATTAATCTACATTGCCACTTTTCCACTGAGATATTAAATGGGTACCGGTAAGAAGGAATTCCGTGGATGATGCGAACACCGATATCTGCAGCCTTGAAGAGCCGGAGTAACACTGGAGCGTCTTGAGAACCTTTGTAGAAGGATATGTACGCCATAAATATATCCAATATTAATACTATTATTATTATTCCATACGTTTTGCGGTCGCAACGCCTCCGTATATATCACATAAACATATTTTTTTCCACCTGCAATAAAATTCCTTTCCGCTACGACCATAAGCCTTTCTAACACAAGCTCTCTAATTAGAGGCCAATAAAACAAAATCTAAATTAACAAGCGTAAAATATGGGTTACCTCAAGCGTAACGAATCCCTATTTTGGCTCGTTATAGGTCGATTGTCTCTCTGCTATCGATTTCAACTCACGTTTCAAACATTCAACGTTGTCCTCGCTTTTAGATATTACCGCACAGCCATCGATCGCTTTAGTCGTTTTAATACATGCTATTGATTATTTTCAAGCTCGCTTAGCAAAGAAAAGCACAGCGCATATACGTTTTTCATTTTGTCGTAATGCTGAAACGTTTAGGCTAGCGCTTCACAAGATTAAAAAATGTTGCTGTGTTTGTATATATAATCAAAGGCGAATGTTGCTGAAATTACTAGACAACTAAGAACAAAACGTATAATCTTATGAAAAATGTGGTTACGAAATTTAAGCATACAATGTATTCTTCATGATTACAATATAATCAAACAACATATATCTATTTAGGTCCTCATCTATTTTCAAATGCTGGCAAATATCATATTCAAAATTATAATAAAGACGGTAAAAGACACTTAAAGCGCGAACAAATGTTTCACTAAAGACCTGCAACCTCTAGTAACATGACTAACGAAAACATATCTATGTTGTGTGTGATTTGACTTTGTATTTCGATATGCTATCGACTTCATTCTATATAATTATGTACCATAACAAACATCTAAAGGAGAAGGTCCACGTTGCTTAAAAGTGTTATTTACTAAGAATTTCTTATCAGAGGCATAGCGCCGAAAAATGTGGTCTAAATTCTCTGCCATGATTAATCCGCCTAAATGCGATGCGTTAGTCATTCGATTTCATATTGTGCAAAATGTTTGCTTTTTAATCCAGTATGTACCAGGGTACATTTTAAATGAAAATGCAAAACAAAATTACTGTCAGCTGACTTTTTCATTAGAATTTCATGATAACGCATTTTTTTCTTTTTTCCCCCCTTTTTTTTGTAATACATATTTACAGTAATTCATAGGGACCTTAGGGTTTATACTTGGCCTTAAGTAATTGAACCACGTAACAATAACTGTTATTAGTTACTAAAATCGTGGCATTTGATAGACTTTGATAGCATTTGATTGTGGAGCCAGTTTGCCACATAAATTTAGCATTTGTTATTGCTAACAAGTTTTATGAAACAGAGCCCAGGTTTAACTTAGGCCGCTTACAATAATTAGGACTTTAGTGAACAGAGCACCGTATTCACACTGTATATATATAGAGAGAGATTGTTAAAGTTGTAACATCAAACATAATTATGTATTCTTCCACAAATTATGAGACCTAAGTGTAGGCAGGGCTTTAGTTGCAGATTTCAAGCTCTGTTAATTAGACATTTTAAACGGTATACCCATTAGGAAAATACATTTCTAATGCCTTATTTGTCTTTATTTCTATCATTCATATACAGGTGTCGTCCATTAACCGGGTATTACGCAATCTTGCTGCAGAAAAGACCATGGGTCATGGGGACATGTTCGACAAACTGCGCATGCTCAATGGCCAGTGGGCGCGGTCAGGTCCTTGGTACGCCCCCAATGTCAATCCTGCTATGTCGGGTCAACCTCTCGGTCACCACACAATGGAACCCTTCAAGAAGGAAGGTAAGTCGTCCTTGTAAAAGCACACGTTCAAACTATTTTGTCCCCTTATTTACTTCGATGTTCACCAGGGCCTCATTTCACAAAACTTGTCACCAGTGACAAATGACAGCTTTTGTTATAAGCTAGTGAAATCCTTGCTTCTGATTGTTTATCAGCAGATTTGTCATTGATTTTTGTCATTTGTCATTGAGAAAAGGTTTTGTGAAACACGGACCAGCTCCTTCCTTTCTCATTCCCAAATCCAGAAAACAGACTGGCTTTAAACGCTTTCAATGTGTCGCACCACGCTTACTATATTAAGAAAAAGTACTTCACGTGACTTCCCAAAAAATATCTGAAAACCTATCTCTACTTTTCCTCTTAATAGTTCCTTTGACCTATTGATTGCGCCTTGTGTCCTCTGGAAAAGGCGGTATGACCTTTGTTCAGATCAAATATTATTATTATCAGTATACGTAGTATTAATACTTTTATGTCCATTTTGTTGTTCTTTGATATTATTCTTCTATAATTGTATGGATAGTTTTGTATATATTTCTGTTTATGGTCAATAAATGAAAATGAAAAAATATTACTTACGTTACTGACCAAACACAGCATTAGCATATTAAGTGATTCTATCAATCTGCAAGTTCTACCATAGAGCTTTTGATCAGGTCAATCCAACTGAAACCGAAAAGTAAACGAATTTGAAACTAAAAACTGATTTAGGTGGTGACATATTAATATTGGTACTAAATTATGCTAATGTCATATTTCGTGGTAAAGCTTTGGATATTGAATAGCCTTGGGCTCGCCCAAATATAATTTGTTTCAGTAGTTACTAATATTGGATATGAATACAATAGCAACCATCTTGCACCCTTGTTAAGCTGGCTTGCGCGGTATACCCTTTCAATGCCTGAAATAAAACAGAAATAAAACAGAAAACATAGAGATCCCAATCGAAAATGAATACATCAGTTTTATTTATAAGAGGTCTTAACAAGACAAAACATAGTCAATGGTTAGGATTCAATCCACATTGCATAATCTATAGCGTGCTTCTGAGAAAACTAGAGGATTGAAGTCATTATAAGACCAAAGCTTTTATTGAACTAAACATAGAGACAATGCATTGCAAAAGTGGCGAGCATAAATGCATTACGATATCTCCGAAAGTTAAAACCCATTTCCCATAATATTCTATATCATTACCACTAAATTTTCTTACCCATTATGGGAGTTTAATCAAAATGGATTTAGATGCTATTAAAGTAAGTGAGATATATATTATACCACACAGATATAAGCCTTGGTAGATTTGGCATGTTCTACTGCTTAATGTTGCTGTTTAAGGATTTGTATTTTTTTGCTTTTTAATGACATTTTTTATTACATGAAATATACTTTAAACATTCAAGTCCATGATTTCTTCATGTGAGTCTACAAGAACTTCACAGCGGAAATGAAAATACATTGCGGCGATGTACATTTATTGCAAAACATAAATACTCCTCAGAATATTCCCAATATGATGCAGATGACTGTGTACGATCGGATCCTTTCCCCATTTATAAGTACATGTAATACAACCAACATCAGACGCTTTAGATGCAATGATTTGACCACATACTTGTACAATTCAAAAGGCGACACATGCTAACAAATACCATTCCAGGCTCTCAATATGTTGGTATGATGGGGGAAGTTTAATTCAAACATTCGATAAAGTATGCAAGAAGTGCAATATCGTGAACCCATTCTGTCTTTTTTTCTCCGAAAAAAAAAATCGATGAAAATCAAATAATCGACTGGAGCTGTATCTAAACGTCACATATCGCAATCGCGATGATTTATTGCTACCTTTAGCAAATGTACTTTTGCACAAATTCTCGGGTCACTTGAACTTTTCTGCCCAACCTCGCGTTGCCATGGTTTCCAATCATTCGAGGGAAACTTGTTACACGCATGCCTTAGCATTGTCTCCCGTTATTCCTTCCATTTCTTATTTTTCTACCATAAACCCAGGCTCATTGAGATATATTTGTGCGCGGATGCATGTGCTAATTTCTTATTAGCAACGAATATTTGTCTAACTGCAACTTCATATTAAGGAGAAGCTTTAATTTTTTCTGAATGCCACGTAGACCTTTATATTTAATATTAAAAAGTAACAACATTTTGACAGGGTAATGCATGCTAGAAATTATAGTCAGTGTTCTTGTATCATAATCATATTATGTGAAGGGGGTTTTATCTTTCCTTCTAAGGTTTATGTTTACAAATTCAATTTCTTGTAATTTCATTCCTTGACAGTTTTTGTTGTCATTAAATTCATTCGTACTTTTTCTTTAAAACTAGATCAAATTTGACAGTGTTAATGAGAATTATGAATCGTGAACTATCGACCTTACAATGAAAACAAAGAAATAGCTAATTCCATATGTATAGAGGCTCTTTCATAAACTATACGATTCGTGCAGCGATGACGTAATACATTGATATTTTCACTTTGACGCGTGCAGAAGAAAGTAATATGCAAAACAAAAATGTGTTCATGCGTTTATTGATATGTAAAGCGCACAAGTATACAAACATTCCTCTTCTCGCAAAGGTTATGGAAGATTTAAACTTGAATATGATCGTAGTCGAACGCAACTTTTCAAATTAACTTCTTGTTATCGTTTGGTATTTTTTAGAAACTTTTATTAATCTGTTTAGTCATTTCTCTGATTTTATTTTAATGAATTTGAAGCCAGGGTAGACATCCCCTTTAAGAAAGGACATGATAGTGGATGAAATGAAGTACGTCATATCAAGGATACTGTATGTTTCTTGCCCCATTTTGCTGACTATCAGGGCGTCACTAAAGCCATATCAGGGACTGCGTAGGCAGGTAATTTAGGAGAAGCAACGAACAGAATTAAGTCAAGGAAATAATATCCAAAGGATGTAGTCTGTTCTTTGCCCAATTTCGTTGGCCGTCGGTGCGTTATTGCGTTCCATAGATGGGAGGAGGTCCATAATGAAATTGGACCATTGTGATTCTGTGGCGTCGCGGAATTAACGAAAATTCATAGAGTACGCTCGTGTCCAGTTTCTCTTGGGTACTGCAGGGGGGTGTTTCACAAAACTTGTCATCAGTGACAAATGACAGTTTTTGTTATAAGCTACTGAAATCCTTGCTTCTGATTGCTGTTTTCTTTCCAGAACGCGTGGTTACTATTAAACCGCATGCATAATAATATATCTCTAGATGGGATCGACTGTACGTACATAAGTTGTTCTTAGGTCTGGCAAACCTCCGGCAAACTTTTGAATAGTCAAGAGAGACATTCTTGTTCAAGAAGCAAACATAAAGGCCCAATTTCACAAAGTAGGTTTGTCGATAAACCAAGGTGTATGTGCGTCAAATGGCGCGTTCCGATGCGTTTCAGACCAAGGTTCAGACACATCTTGTTCTGAAACGCGTCGAAACGCGTCATATGACGCACATAAACCTAGGTTTGTCAACAAACCTCCTTTGTGAATTCGGGCCAAAGTTAGTAAACAAGTCAACTGCAAAGTAGTTAATTTATACCCACCGCAGCTATGAATATATTCGGTGTAATACGCTTCAAATTTCTGTATTGTTAAGATACACAGAGCTCAGTGAATACGCGCAGGACCTTATTCCGCCTATTTACAATTAATTGACACGTTTCAAAAAGAACCGGGGTTATGTTTGTTTGTTGTTGTTTTTTTGCGGCGGTTTACCGCGTCATAGCTAAACGTGTCTCTATTCGATGTTTTTTATGCGCATTCCTCCCAGTGCTCTTACCATAGTATTAAAAAAAAAACTCGAATGATGCAAAGACGAGACGATGTTAACGTTCTGTCTATGATATTGCCGCTATTTTCTATTAGATCAAGAATGGTTTTCCAGTCGGCAGTGCGATTCATTTTCAAGATAATCAGGGAAAGTCCCTTCTAGCTTCTTAAAGTTCGCATGACAAAAGAATTAAAATTCCCTCCACTTTATCTGCTTAATCGAAAGATGTTAGCTAACATCGAGTCTTACTTATACGCCATGGATGTGAAGTCTGTGTTTATTTTTAAATAAAAGTACAACGCAAGCATTTCAACTATACGTTTATTCATGAGCATATTTTTTATTTACCTCGATATTTATTTGACACCTGAGAAGAAAAAATGAAAAAGCAATGTAATGAATATTCAATCTTACTCATTTTATTCTATTCTAATTTATTTTATTTTTTATTTTTTTATTCAATCTTATTTTATTATATTTCGTTTTATAAACTTTTTTGTATACATATACAACTAATAAAAAATACATTTAGAACAAATTTCACTTATCCCATGAGATGTACTCAGCTTTTTCCAATTGGACTCAACATAAAGATGCATAATAGGTTATACAACGAAGGCTGGAATAGACAATAGTTTCATGGAGACATATTATAATTGAGGTATGTACAAAGATACAGATTAGTAGCGTGCCGTGGTTGAAGGGGTCTATTTTTTCTACTATTATCTCGTGTGTTCGGTAGCCTCGTGGTACGCGAGACAGGTAATCATACGAGATAATCGAATGAAACAATCTTGGTAGTCGTTCTTGCGTAATAGATCAGAACGTCTCGCGCTCTCATCCTACCGACTATCACCTGGTAGACGACGCTCGCGAGCCTCCAGGTGTTAATGCGTAGCGGGACACTAGGGGTGTCGGGTAAATAAGGGGGAGAGGATTGGTGCATTTGTGGACAGGGTTGGTTGAAGGTGGGAAGAGGGGTTGTGATGGTAGAGAGGGGAATGGATGAAGACAGTGGAGAGAGTGGGTGAAATGGGGAGAGGGGTGGGCGAGGGTGTAGAGAGCGTTGGGTGCAGTGGGAGAGGGTGGATGATGGAAAAGAGGGACGGGTAAAGATGGAGTGAAGGTGGATGATGGCTTGGGATACTGGTAGAGGGGTTTATGAAGGTGGGGATGGGTGAGTGTAAGTTGGGAGATATGGGTCAAATTAGAAAGAGGGGTGTGTGAAGGTGGAGAGAGGGATGGATAAATTTGTGGAAACGGGTGAGCTAAAGCTGGAAGAAGGAATTTTGTAAGTGGGAGAGGGTTTGCTGAATGTGGAGAAAAGGCCGTTACTGTCTAATATTATAAGATGTTAAGGACTGCATTTTCAAGCTTTTTTATTTCGATGTATGAATTGGATTTTACCTCCGAATTTCTACAATTATATATAGGAATGTTATATGTCATTCTGCTGGCATTTATGTAACGACGAGATATCGATCTATGGAAAGAAAGGTGACCACGAATCCTTGGATAATTTAAAAGATCATTTTAAAAGGATGAGGGGACAAAGAAATGCTGTAAAAGACCACGTCTATATAGTATGAGGAAGGGAGGGGAATACAGAGAGAGGGAGGACGGGGAATAGACGTTTCGTGTCTGCAGTTAATTTGCCGTGAAAGTTCTCTCATTAATTAGTTTTATGTCATCTCCCTTCAGGCTCAATGTATGTAGATTTAAGCCGCGCTCTGTCTGTCTCTTTCTCTCCCTTTCTTTCTCTCTCTCCCTCTCTTTCTCTTTCCCTCCCCGTATCTTTCCCTCTCTTTTAGTGTTTATGTGTGTGTGTCCCCATTTCCACTCCTTTCCACTCTTTTTCATCTATCTTTTCCTCTCTTCATCACTTCTCTCCTCTCCTCTCCTCTCCGGTTTTTCTCATACTTCCACTACATCCTTCCCTCTCTGTCTGGCTTCTTCCCATCTCTCATCTCTTTCTCTGTCTGTCCCACTTTTTGTTCACTCTCTCTCTCTCTCTCTCTCTCTTTCCCTCCCCGTTTCTTTCCCTTTCTTTGAGTATTTATGTGTGTGTCCCCATTTCCACTCCTTTCCACTCTCTTTCATCTACCTTTTCCTCTCTTCATCACTTCTCTCCTCTCCTCTCCTCTCCGGTTTTTCTCATACTTCCACTACATCCTTCCCTCTCTGTCTGGCTTCTTCCCAGCTCTCATCTCTTTCTCTGTCTGTCCCACTTTTTGTTCACTCTCTCTCTCTCTCTCTCTCTCTTTCCCTCCCCGTATCTTTCCCTTTCTTTGAGTATTTATGTGTGTGTCCCCATTTCGACTCCTTTCCACTTTTTTTCATCTATCTTTTCCTCTCGTCATCGCTTCCTCTCCTCTCCATTTCTTCTCACACATTTTACTACATCTTTTCCTCTCTGTCTTTCTTCTTCCCATGTCCAACCTTTTTCTTTCTCTCTCTCTCTCTCACTCTCTAATACTGTCTCTCTCCCAATTTGTTTTGTTCTCGAGCTATTCTTGATGGCGAAATATCAGAAACCATGAACATTTTGAAGTCTGACATACGATGGACATGTCCCCATTTTCTCAAAAAAGTACACTTTAATCTGTCTGTGTTTTCCTTATCATTCGTTTCCCTCACCTCCATCTCCCTCTATTCCCAAGTGTACATATATGCATGTTCATTTATTGCGGACAGGCCAATCAATAATAAGCAACTTCGCCGAATATAAGTTGACATTTTATTTGAATAGCAACGGGATCGGCTGAACTATAGAATTTTAAAGTCCCATACATATTTTTTTTCTTCATTTATTTAGTTAGTTACTTACTACTTTGAGAGATGGAACACCCTGATCGTCATCAATATTTTTTTTTTATCAGCAGTTAACCATTTATTTTAGTTTCATTTATATCATTCATTGTATTCATGAAAAATAATGCATGGAGCAAGGAAATTTGTTGAAATTGAAAAGAATTGAACTCGACAAACAGAAAATCAACAGACGTATTCAATAAGCTGTATTGAAATAGAAATTCATAGACAAAAATAAAAGACCCAGCCATTACATGGACAAAAATACCTCTAATTATGGAATCCCACACAGTATTCATTGACGCTATTTGCTTCATCAAACACCAATAAGATTCGATGAGGAAATCGAGAATAATTTCGACAAGAAATGAGACAAAAATAAATAATATTAGGAGGACATGGTCACCTCAGCGCTACCATAACCGCAAATTAGTGGGGTAAGATGGGAAAGTGTCAACCCCATACCAACCCCACACCCTTATGCCCCCTGTCCGCCATCTAAGCTCACACATTAGAGAAAGCGCTCACATAATGTCACTATTAACCACCACGAGGACATACTCTGTCACTGCATCAACTCCTAATATAGTACTCATAATGAATTATAACGTTGAAATATTGCAGTGGCGCTCTGGCATATAGTGCCCCCGTATTAGCAATATAAGTGTGAGTGGATCGGGAGTTTTAAAAGTGTTGGGGGCATCCCATAGGGGTAGGGGTCTGGAGGACAAAGGTGAAAAATGATACGTCTTGTACGGAATAGTCTCTGTCGGGATAGTGATCTCAACATCTTCATCATCACTGCCAAGGTGTCATTCCGCACTCATTAAACCCTTAAAGGGACCCTTAAAGACCGTCATCACTACTGGGCCAGAAGGGATTAGACCACACAGAGAGCCATCGAGGTCACTGTGACAGGTGGCTATCTCATTAACTCAGCTCTCATTTAACATAAGAAAAAGAGGATCATGGGGGACCAACAGGCACCGATTGGGGAAGTTTTCTATATAGAGGGAGCAAGTAGCTACAAGTATGGCAGTGTGCCTTTAAAGGGATTAACTTCAGTGTTAATATCACAACAAATTCGTAAGATATTGCCCCGATCTCTGTGACGTAGTCTCTCTCTCAACAGTTAAAACTAGCCTTTTCATATGTAAAGTCTTTAGAATTAGGTGCCATTTACCTGTAAGAACTTGAAACATCAAATTTATATATTTCATCTACCATGTCTTGAATTGTTTCGCATGTGAAAAGAAGAAAAAAAATTCACAATGATTTATTTGATATTCCATTGAATTTAAGGCTTGGTATTGTTTGGCGCTATAGATGTTGGTCTTTATAAGCTTGCTCTGAATTTTGATTAATATTCCCCTTTCCCACTTTTAATAATAATAATAATATTGGATTCTTATATATCGCACGTATCGACCTTGCAAGGTCATCAAGGCTCTCCAACATTACCCGGCTATGCTAGGCTGCCGATTACGACGCTCACAGCATTTAAAGGAATTCCTTCCTACCGGTACATTTAACACCTGGGTGAAAAGTGGCAAATGTAGATCAATGTCTTGCCAAAGGACATTAGTGCCGCGGTGGGACTCGAACCGCGGACCTTGTGGTCGACAGTCCGGCGACGTATCCACTCATCCACGACACCTCTACTTTTTCACCCCCTATATCAAGTATGAAAATCACTTGGGATGGGTGATGAGAATGATCTGTTTGATTGAGAAGGAGGTGCCTAAGTCCCCCGATATGTCTGCGAGCATGAATATACATTTCACACATCTTCAGCTTCGACCAATATCTTACAAAATAAACGTACTATGTTGATGTGTACTATGCCCTAGTGAAGTTAATCAGCTCTGCTAACTCCAATTAGTGACGCCTGTCTGTTAATCACAACCAGAGGGCGGAATTCATTAACAACGCTTTGCTTCCTTCTTGATTGTTCTAATGGGTAAAATCTTCCAAAAAGACCCTAATTTGTGCCTCTAAGACGTGACATTGTATCGCCACCAAGGGACGTAAATGTTTAAATAATAAAACGCGCTAAAAAGTGCATAAAAGCCTAACTAAACCCCACGTGTATATTCGAGAGTTTCTTCTTACGTGTGACTGTACGGTATAGCTCTGCCTATGGAGCAGCTTATAAAATGATGGTCTTTGAGTAAACGAGGGCATGGATGGAGCGGGCGGGTCGACATACTTGCACGGGGCCGGAGCTGCGGTGTATTCGACCCCCGAAGCATCGTAAAGGTGTCATTTTGCGACTCGGAAACTGTCTTCTAATTCCCGCCCAAGTACCTCAAGATCCCCTTCTATCGTCAGGGTAATTCTAGTGATATCGTGTTTCGTCGCGTCGAAACGCTATCTTTGCATAGACACCCGATATGCAATTCGATCCGTCGCGGTGCGCGCGTCCTGGCGTGCTCTATCCATGGAGCTTACTTAGCACGGCAGCCAAGTGTTCATGCTTTGTTTATTTCATGAAACGGCTAAGAGCAAATTGAAGATGTTGTATGGTTTCGCTTCATCACTTTATGATGTGCTTGTCACAATTACTGACAGGTTTTTGTCACTTGATATCTGTATTGTTTGCTTTTCTTGCTCTTACCAAATTTCTTTAAATTAGGCCAATAAAAACACAAAATATGTTTATGTTTTCTATAACAAAACATAATATGTCACCAAAATATACACCCCTTTTTTCTAGATGAAGTTCCATTTCCAATACATAGATAGGTAGTTTCATCATTATTGTTTGTAGTTATGCGTACATCGTATTCATACAATATTGAGAAGAACTGTGTGTCAGTTCGTAAAGATGGCAGCAAGCCTTTATTAATACGATAATCCCCAAAGTGTCTGAATTTCTATTCGTGTCGATTCTGAAGTCAGAGGCACCCATCATTTTTTCTGTGAGCTTTTTACGCTCTTAATCAGTTTTAGACATCTTACCCCTACATACGGGTGAGGAATCCTCTTTTTTGCGTCATTTTTGCTTTCCCAAATAATCTTATGTCAAATAAACGACATTACTAGACCTCTTTAATTTTTGTTCCCTTTACATTTTTTAATTTGTAAAAGGGATACTTTAGATTTGTTGACATGTGCATGACAAGCACTTAGCACTTTATCGAACAGGACATGATATTATTTTGACCTGAAAAACCTATTTCTCATGAATAGGCAACGCGCAATCCAGATGTCGTAATTTTCATCCTAGATCGCGTCCTCCTCTTTGTGCTTTGTGTATCCCCCCTTCCTTTCTCTCTTCAATTAAAGGTATAAAGATCCCCGACAAACCCATTATCCAAAAGCATACACAGTAATAAAAACCGTTTAATGTAAACGAATTCCCCATCTCTGTCGATTCTCCTCCATAAATGCATTGCTCCGATGATGATCATCATCATCATACCGTTACAGAGATCCATTGTCTCATGTTGACAACGCCACTTTCTAAAAGGTATCTGCCTTTCTCGTCCCTTTTTAAAATTACAAATTCAAACATCCCTGATGATTATCATCATCCACAGGACCAAAATGAGGCAATTTTTTGTTTGCCTTTTGCATTTTCCTTTCTCTCACTCTCCGGCACTTTAAAAAGTAAACAGGGAAAATATGAGGAGGCTAAAAAATGGCAGCGCTGTGGTTATTAAGGATGGCGTTTGAACGTGAAGAGCAGGATATGGAAAGCGAGGAACATGTTATTAGTCTCACAGCGGGAGGTGCCCCAATCTCCCCACTACGTTACTGATGATTCAGTTCAGTTTGTCGCATATCTTTACCCGCCTTCACTGCCAGGTTCACTGAAATATGGCGCCCTCATTCCCCAAGACCCCCCCCCCCCCCCCCTCTCTCTCTATCTCTCTCTCTCTCCCTCCCTCCCTCTTTCGTATAAATCATTGCACCTTTAATTCGCTCGAACCCTATCCGATCCCCTTTCTGCTTGGTACTCATTTGAGCCAATATTTGATATATATATTACCTAATGTCCACTTATTGGCGTCTATTAAGAAACAAAGGGAAGACGATTGGGTAATGCATTTCCGCCTATTAATAGATAATACTTTAGTGTCCGAATTCGAAACCCAACTCGCTCCTTCGTCCAAAAGGTTAAACACACACACACATACACAAACACATATATATATATATATATATATATATATAAATATATAAATATCGCGTGAATATATATTACAAATGTGTATGTATATATATTTTAATTGTTCCTTTAATTGTTCATTTAAGTGCCATTTATTGGACTCAAACGAAGCCGCGCGTAATGTGCCCCCTTCCCCATTTTTATGTCTCTCTGTCTCTCTTTCTCCTTCTCTCCTTCTGTGTTCTCATCCTCCCCCCCCCCTCCCTCTCTCTCTTTCATTCTTAATATTTCATTAATGCGCTATTCTAAGATAGCCCTCTTCCTTTCTCTCTTTCTATCCTCTATTTAATTCTTCTAACCTCTCTCTCTCTCTCTGTCAGCTATATTATCTTCCGTTTTTAATATGACTTATTCAACACGTTTCTTGATCTGCTATTATTAACTAATTAACTATATTGTCTGAATACCAAAGATATAGCTCTTTCATGAATTGCACTTGAACATTATATCTTAGTATCAGAAGTTTATCACATTCCTTCAGTAATGGGTCTTGTATCTTAAGCAAACTCATTTGGGACATAATGTGTTTTGATATTAGAATTAAGTTTCAACCGATTTCTTCTATTCCATTTCTCTTTTCAAGTCTATTTTATAAGCAAGGCGCTCCCGCATATCCCTGTGTTTTATGTAATTCTTCATTCTTCCGCCTGAATCGACCCGTCTCACCGCAGCTGACATCCCGGTGCACGGCCAATCCCGGGGAGAGTTGAGGGAAGGAATCGACCGACGCGGCTTGCTGCAAACCGCTCTCTAAAAATAAAATATATTTTCCACAGTCAATGTCGCCAGACTGTTCCCCCAGCGCGTCGGCGGGCGGGCAGGCGGGTAGATGGATGCTTGGGTAGTTGTCGTGTAAGCTTGGTTCTAGTGTTGAGTTCGTCATCAGCGTAGCACTAGGCAGCAATGTCTACGGTTAAGCGTACTTTTAAGTGCGGCCAAGCAGAAGAAGGAGAGGCGAAGAAAATAGTCGAGTTCTCCGCAGATCCCGGAAATTACTCTTTTCTTGTGATTGCGTGTAGGAAAAGAGGCTTTCTCTTTCTCTCCTCATCTTTTCTCTTCTCCCTTTACCAACGGTGATTTAAGAAAAGGGGAAAATAAAGTTAGATGAGATTAAGAGAAAGGGTGTTTATAAGAGATATATTAGGGTCAAGCAATGATGAGGATATGATGACGTTAAAGGCATTCTTGAGAGAATAGCCTCTGGTAGGTTTCGGGGTAATT
The DNA here is from genome assembly GCA_035222895.1 of Strongylocentrotus droebachiensis. Classification (NCBI taxonomy): domain Eukaryota; kingdom Metazoa; phylum Echinodermata; class Echinoidea; order Camarodonta; family Strongylocentrotidae; genus Strongylocentrotus; species Strongylocentrotus droebachiensis. Next base: position 42,302 of record JAVYIG010002773.1, read on the forward strand.
TTGAAGGGCACCTGTCTTCTTACCAAGGACAGAAGGCGGAATAGAAAAGACGCCATATTCTAAGAAAAACTTAAGACTATTGATCTCTACCTCGATGTTTATAAATGTATGACAGCAGGTTTTAATTCTCACTGTCCCACTTTGCTGATATATCAACTATTTGTTAAATAGGTGAACATTATTTTCGCTAAAGATTTGAATTCGCTTTTCAAGGTTTTATGGTTTTAAAATATGAACTTTTAACCTGTAACTCATCTTTAGGCATGATAAGCGAATATAAAACATTTATCTTAGAACGAGAGATATTACAAAACATAATATTATAATTATAGGACAGTTGATGAATTAAATACAAGTAGAAAGACAAAGAAGCATAAATTCATTTCAGTTGTATTTTTAAGACCTTTTGAGAATTGATCATCTATTTCTTGATGGTGCTATTCGAAAGGGCTGTAAAATTATGCTTTTCATTCTAATATAATATATCTTTATTAGTGTTTATTTCGGATTTCAATTGATGTACATAAAATTAAAAATGTTATAGAAATCTGTTTAATTAGAAATCACATATGATAAGTCAGACAATATTATATATCTTGTGTACCAATACAAAAACTGTGACAGCACCTTTAGCGAGTGATTATTGCATTACAAACACAATGCAGTCAGTTTTTATTGATGTTTCTCATTGCTTTCTTTACTTTTTAACCGGGCTGCCGGATACAAAAGGGAATGAAATGTGTTTAGTCCTAAGGAATAACATCCCCCAAAATAGATATAATTCCTTGTTATTTGTTACAAAAATGATACATTTATATACATGTAATTTACACATTAGTATATACATGTAATTTACACATTATTATATACACGTAATTTACACATTAGTATATGTAATTTACACATTAGTATATACATGTAATTTACACGTTAGTATATAAATGTAATTTACACATTAATATATACATGTAATTTACACATTAGTATATACATGTAATTTACACGTTAGTATATAAATGTAATTTACACATTAATATATACATGTAATTTACACATTAGTATATACATGTAATTTACACATTAGTATATAAATGTAATTTACACATTAGTATATACATGTAATTTACACATTATTATATACATGTAATTTACACATTAGTATATACATGTAATTTACACATTATTATATACATGTAATTTACACATTAGTATATACAAGTAATTTAGACAAGTTTGACACGTCACAGCTTTCAGCTTGCTATACGGAGAGTACACGAACTTTAGAGATCAAATATTATCATTATTCGTTTCCCTTATACTGTGGACATACAATGCTGAGTTACTTTAATGCTGACGAAGATGAAATGAGGTGAATTCAGTTAGAAAAATCAGCCTTGAGGCTTAAAAGACGAGACGTAGCTTGCTTTTTTTTTCTCTCCCTTCCCTTCTATATGTTATGAATGTGAGAGGACATTGTATTTATTGAATCACGGTTGACTACATTTATGCGCTATTTTTAGATCGGCATAATTATCAACCCTTCCTTCTCTCGGCCTGCGAAATTACACGGAATTATGCTAAGAGAAATGCGTCTGTTTAACATCACAATTGCCACCTTTATGAATAGTGATCGGAAATCGTCATGAAAGGATACTTGAATTTCAAGATGTGAAAGCAACAACATCTTTTTTTGATCTTTTTATATCTTTCTCTTTTATTTCATTTGTTCATCTTTATGCAATTTTTTTTAATATTCAATTATTTTCAGATTTCCAAATTATACATAAGTACGGATACAAGGCTATGTGGTTATTTACTTACGTTAGCGTGGCGTAGTTAAGTGATAATGCACACTGTTCATTGATATTTTACATAATTATACAATCGTTTATTTTTTTATTTAAAAAAAATGTGTATTGTATGATATGTTTAGGTAACAGTACTACAATATAGAAAATAGCCTTTATATATTTTAATTACGTTTCAATAAATGTATGATATATAATTAAATAAATACACAAATACATGGATATGTATACTTAGATAAACGAATAAATAGATAAATATATAAATATATAGATGAATAAATAAATAAATAAATATATATACATTTAGCCCTTGTAAGTTTGTGTTTACTCCATGACGAAGTTTGAATAACCCAAAATATGCAAATTAGACCTGTCTATTATTGTTAGATTTTCCGAGAAAGCTCTCGGTTTCAAAGAGGCAATGCTGATAGAATAAAAAACAGAAACAGAAAAGAATAATTATCAGCCAGTCTAGCGGGGCAAAAAGCTATTGTGTCGTAACCTTGTAGAAGGGCAAAAAATATATCATTTTGAAAAATGGGCTACCATAATCCCGGTAAGAGCAGCACATCAAAGTAATTTTTAAGTTCAATAAAGTAATCCCAAGCGTGTTATTAATGACACACTTTGCAAGGGCATGTTATCATAATTATAATTATAAATAAAATCCGCTACCCTCTCGGATTTGTGGTTTCGAGAAGCTCTTATGTTTTCGACACGATTATCAACCTTTTTTCTTTTCATCCTCTCTTGCGGTTAGTTAAAGTTTTATTTCAATGTCTTGTTTTTACTTGCACGGAAATATAGTTCAGGTCATAACATCTGAATTGTTTATACCTACCTCTTTGCATTATCATTATCATGAAATCTTGTTTCCTCTCCTTTAGATCGTGTCCCTATTCACGCCATGTTGATAGGGGCCCACGCTTCGTTCTCATTGCTGGTTGTACAAATGAAAGACGGAATGGATAGAACAACATAGGTTATGACGTGCGCATGCGCAAAAGTTTCTGCCTGACTTAATCCTTTTATTACAGTCGGTCTGCCAGGATGAAGAGCGAAAAAAGTTCATGTTGGGGTCACGGTCGGTAAAAATTGCCTAAGTGTATTATAGCGATTGCCAGGGGTTGTACAAACTTTGGTCCCAGGTTACCAAAGGAAAACATTAGAAACTGTATGTAAAGCCCCTCTTGGGATGAGTTCTAGCAATATCATTGGACAAAAAGGGAATAGAACGGGGAAGTGCTTTTTAGTTGCTAAAAAGTATTATCGGAAAAAAATGAAGAAAAGTATATTGAAAAACATATTGAAAATAAGGCATCTCTTGTCCTCTCTCTATTTCTGTATAACATACAATTTCTTCCTTTCATAGCTTAGCTGAGAAGTGTGTGTTTATAATTAAACGGTGCAGGGCATATGATTTAAACACCGATCGTCTTTACCTAACGTTACCCAACGTTTCATATACAGTGTATATAAATTTTTGCTCCTCCTTTCCCTATCTCTCTCTCTCTCTTTCTCTCTCTGTCTCTTTCTCATTTCTTTATTCTACCTTTCCCCATCCTTATCCCTTCCGTCTTATTTTCCTCTCCTTCTCACTCTCTCTCTCCCTCTCTCTCTCTCTCTCTCTCTCTACATCTTTCTAATATCATTTCTCTCTAATATTTTACTCCTACCATGATTTGATGTATCTTCAATTATTATGAATCAAAACATCAGATAGGGAATCGTCCTCTTTTTTTAAATCCGTGGAAATTCACCGGATTCTACGAAAACCGCCGTACATAGCTCAACTCCGCATACCACTGCGTATAGTGTTACTGGTTGTACGCGGCGCCGCGAGTGAGGCGCCATAACGGGTCCCCACATGCCGTGTGTTTGGACATATTTGGTTGGCCGGACTGTTGATTTAAAACAGTAATTTAAAGAATTGACAAACATCTTTTTTAATAGTCTTATGTTACGAATGATTGGAAAGGACGAATATTTATGAATGTCAGAGCTATTTGATGCTTACTCTTCGTCAAAACCAAAGGAAAAGGTTATTGGTTTTACAGTTTAATACGAGGTACCCTAATCTGCTCATGCGTAGATTAGTAAAATCAAGGAGATGAGACCTTGGTAAAATATCAACTTAATAGTTCCTGGTGGGAGAACTACATGTATCTATCTATATATTGTGTAGCATCAGTCATGTAGACCTGCAATCGGCGAACACATAGAGCATGTGAAGATAGGAGAATGAAAGGCAGCTCTCCTCTCGCCGTCTACAGTATGATGTTGACATACACGTTGTATCTCCACATCACCTAGGGGCACGTCCATGTGCATCCCCCACTCAAGTGGAAGAATGGATATACTTGGAGGGCATAAGGAGGATGGGGTGAGAAGATTGAGGGGAGGGGTGGAGTAAGGGTAAATGAACGGATGGAAATAAGAAGGGGGAGAGGTGGAGATAAGATGGGAGAGGTGGAGTAGGGATAGGGTATATAGTGAGAAGAAGGAGGGGAGAGGTAGAATAGGGATGGGTGAAAAGAAGGAGGGGAGAGGTGGAGTAAGGGTACGGGGATGGGGTGAGAAGAAGGAGGGGAGGGTGGAGTAAGGGTACGGGGGTGGGGTAAAAAGAGGAGAGAAGAGGTGGAGTAGAGGTAGGAGGATGGGGTGAAAAGCAGGGGGAGGGGTGGAGTAACGGTAGGGGTTTGGGTGAAAAGAAGAAAGGGAGAGATATAATAAAAATAGGGGAATGGGGTGAACAGAAGGAGAAGAAATAGGGAGTAGGAAAAGGAGAAGGGTGACAAGAATGAGGGGAGGTGGCATAGGTAGAGGATGAGTAGAAAAGAGGGGGTGGATGGGGGTTTAGAACGAATGACGAAAAAAACGAGTGATGTGAGGAAGGTAAGAGGACGGAAGGACGATATGTTAAGTTCTTGACGATGATCTCATAAAGAAGTTTTGATTTAGAAATGGTCAAAAGAGAGGGGGAAAGGGAGGGCAGAGTAAGAGGTGATACTTAAAGTACAATATATTTGAATTATGAAATTTAATAGGTGGCTTAATACGTGGTTGGTTTGAAAGCATTTCGAGAGTAGTTAAAATAAAATCAGAGAGGGTTACAAAAGTATGGAAATTGGTAAAGGCGTCAATTTAAATCACGGTTTTAAACGAAAGGTACACCAAATATAAGTGGTCCTATAGTGGTGATAAAAGTGGGAGAGAAGATATAATTATGAAGATGGCAAAGGGCGTACCAGAGCCTACCTCCTTGCTGCAAATTCCCCCGGCCGCAGTGGCGGGGAAACCCGGGGATGGGATTGCGGTCAGCCGTCTGCTAATTGCACGAAATTGCGTAGTGCGGGTCATAATGCGAGAGCGTCAAGTTTAGGTGGCCTAACTTCAAAGAAAGAAAAGAGAGGTGGGAAGAGAGAGAGACAGCGGGGAGCGAAAACAAGAGAAGGGTGAGGAAAGAGGGAACAGGATGGGAAAATAAACGGGAAGAATGAAAGGGGGAAATTTGGACGTGCGATGGTGTAGAAGTAATGTGTTTTTATCAGGCAATTATTGCGCCATGTGGCAGCGAGTTTTCTTTCTTGTTTCTCTTCTTAGAAGCTACCATACACAGAAAATATCGACTTTGACAAAAAATTGCGCGCATGTATATTGGATGGAATATATTGTTTGAAAATCCACGTAAAGCTGTAGTTTGGTGGGGTAATACTGTGACTTTATTGGGTAAAATTTCGATCTTGCCACCATCGTGGTTGAAAAGGGGGAAATTTATTTCACAAGCATGTTAAACATTTAGGTTTTTATATTTCGTTACCACTTTTAAGCTAGGTATGTTATAATGACAAGTAAGTTTCTTTGGAGTTAGAAAGGAATTTCGACTTGCCTTTTTGCCTCATTTCAAACGTTTGCTTAAAGCAGTTCTTTGTCTGGATGAAATTTGTATTTAAAGTAATATTTGATTTAAGTGTATATCACTGCAACTTAAAGTGACCCACAATACTGAATTGTTTAAAAAAAAGAGAAATAGAATTTAAAAGTTCTACAAGAACGGGACCTGGAAGTAGAAATATCCACCACAAATCGCTAGATTTTAGTATTGTCAATCTAGGGGGATTTCATACGGTTTTTTCCTTCTAAATATAAAACCTAAATTTAATGTTTTTGCTTGTAAGTACAATGACATATATAAAGTGGTAACTTACCACATCACCGCAATAGATTTTAAAATCACATTTTTATATGAAAAATAGATTAAAACGTTCTTATCCATCAGTGGATTGAAAACAAAAATAAACACAATGTCGTTGAGATCCCGAAGATAGATTATGGCTTAAAATGAGCATAAAAGAGTGCTCCATTATCGCTTTCAAGATATGATATTTACTCAAAAAGTATATTTAAACAATACGTAATAAATGGAATATTTTGACTATATTAATCATGTTTCATCCAAAACATTGGGGTATAGTTTATATGATAACGTGTTCTAAAATTGAGCAAAGTTGTATTAAAACAGTATAAAGTCTTGTGATGTAGTGCTGATGATGAAATTATCCATACCTAAAACTTAGGCATTATTGGATTTTTTAAAATTTAATGTAAAGGATAATTCTGTCTTTCTTCGTCGACTAATTACCTAATGGAATTGGATTGTTCATGTATATTGGAGGTGGGTTCAAAGGAATGATGATCGCGATCCCATATAGAAGGAAACACCAGAAAATCGAAAACAGGTTAATCAGGTCATTCTACAAAAAGACAGTGACATTTGACATTTCTTTTCTCGTTTTCTCCCTTTTCCAATTTTCTTTTAAACCCTGTGGCATTCATATCAACAGAATATTGTACAACGTAGCATAAAAACAAGTTGTATGTTACATTCTGTTTGCATTGGGAGGATCCCTTATCATGTGATCCATCTTTCATATCTCCCACCTGACTAATCACGTGATAGATCTTCCCATAGGCGGGTAAAAGATTTGCATGTCGTGTTTCCTTTCGTCTCCAAGTGTGACATAGATTTCATGTCGTCTTTTAGATAACATCTGGGAAAGGGATTTGAATTTCTTAGTGAGATAAGAATAACTGTAATATAGGTCCTAATCAAGAGTCTGATTATATATTCTGACAAGTTGAACTCCCAAGAAATTGAAGATTACCGACTCGGGGAATCATAGGGGTGTTCTAAAGTGACTTCTTACCGATACAGACATAACGTTCTATTTGCTTTTCTTGGAATTATGACGGGTGTGCTTGTTAAGTATAGAATAATACCGATTCTAATCTCCTTGATAATCCTATGCAAAGGTGATTATTACAAGATCTGTCTAGGTCTAGGATAGTTTTCATAAAATAACGATCGTTGCTGTTTCCCTTTTTTATTGGCGCTTTGTTTCAAATTTGAGGATACTGAAGACACACGAGAAACATTCGCAAACACGTCAGCTTCATTTTTTTCCCGAAGAGGCAAGTCGTATTACAACTCTGACTATACTCGTAGCTCAAAACTTCCATATGTCCAGCGATGAAAAGAAATCCTTCTGTTTTATTCTTAGATTCTTTGTTAGACTCAAAACACTTATCATGTAAACTTTACATAGCAGTATATTGCTTTCGTCAGCTTCTCAAATTCAAATTATGCTAAAGGCATTGTATTTGCGCTGTCATGTACGCGAACTTAGAAAAGAAATGTATAAATTTCCTCGTGATGACAACGAAACGTCTGCAGACAATAAATATTTAATGATAATATTCATTTGATGACGTCGTAAACTTCTGTTCGAAGCCGCTTATAATGATGGAAAGATTTACCACTTGGTTTATATGAAGACCTTCCGAAGAGACTGTCGAGAAACCGCTAACAAGCAAAATGCTATAAAATTAACAGGAATTAAAAACACATTTAAGAAGTTTATGTAAATACAGATAGTTGGGATAATGTTGCGGCTAGATTTATACTTCCTAATCTTCGTATTATCAAAGGCCATCGCATTGTCATGACTGCGAATATTCGAGTATTTTTATGAGGTATTGTTACTTTACAAATCCCATAGTTTACAGCGCTTCTGTTCGGTTGCCTTTTTTGTATTTTCATGGGTTCGCGTGTCTGCTCACGTTGATGTATAGTATTTCGAAAGGGTTGTTGCACTTTTCCGTTTCCTTTTTAAGATTGTTATGATGTTCAAGCTAGCCGATGAATTTAAACGTTTTTTACAGCGCCCCTCACCGCCGTCTCCCCGTCTGTATACGTTCTTTTCTCTCCTCGAAAATTGCCCTGAGCAAGTCAGCAATCATTGTATAATTCTCCATTTTCAACAACTTTGAGGCAGCCTTCTCTCTCTTTCTCTCTCTCTCTCTCTCTCTCTCTCCCTTCCTCTCTTTTTCTCACTGTTTCTCATTCCCTTCTACCCACTCACTCCGATTTTCTCTTTCTCTCTTTCTCCCTCCCTCTCTCCAAATGCGGATCCAGGGATTCACATTTTGAGGGGGCGCCCGAAAAAAACACCTTACAATGCATGCGTGCTATTGAGGGCGCAAGCAAGCATTATACGTACATTCTTCATCAGGGGAACGCGTACCTTCTGTCCCTGCCCCCCCCCCCCCCCTCTCCCCTCCCACCCCTCTCCTCATCTGCTCATACTTCTTTCCCACTATTCTCTTCAATTTACTCATGTCGTTAATATTGCCCAGTCATTTATCGGTCAGTCATACAGCAAATGTACCTGCATCCTCGAACGATACATCTTTATTTGTTTGGAATCCTCCTCACAGAAAATAGACGTGTAAATTCAATGTCATAGAAATCTCACTGATCGAATCCGCTGTCTAGAGCAATAAAGGAGATGAAATTTCATTCCAATTTGTTGTCGACTTACGAATTAGTGATGGAGTTCCAATCAAGCTTTCATTTCCAAGTGATTTGTTATGTTTTTTTTTATATGTCTCATTCTCTCATGAGTTAACGATTAATGTTCTAGGTAACCACAATTTTATTTTCAGTTTTCAGTAAGCTATAACTTTCTCGCATTCTGTAATGTTATTATTGTTTCTGTCTTTTCCCAACCAACCCACGCTCTTTGCTGTCTTTCAAAAGTTCTTTCTGTCCCTGTAGTGTGATAATGGAAAAAATACATAGCTTTACGAACCTTGGGAGTCTAATAGAATATTTTGTAGTTGTCCTGATCTTAGTTAACATAACAATGACATAGCTGGCGCTCTTTATAGTTCTTCTGGAGAAGTAATCTGAACAACGTACCGTAGCATGAAGAAAAAAAATGTGGGCTTTAAATGTGCATCGTTTTATCTATCAAAAAAACAAAAAAACAAAAACACATAACAAAAACAAATATGTGAATGCCAGTGTGATCGTTTAGATCTAAATGTATTTAACAAATAAGAATAGTATTTAGTAAATTGGGGGTTACTCGGTGCTCGGTAGATACAATTCGTAAGGATATATTTTATATACGATTTGTCCTTGTGAAAAGGATACTATATTAGCATATGATATGACACCCTAATGAATGCACATCAAAATGAAATCATCGTATTCATCATTATATTCATAACTGTTTAGACCTTTCATTGTATACTTTCCTGTAATATAAACCATTAAAACAGTATTGATAAAAACAAATATTTGTCTAATTGTTTCTCTTGTGTTACAGACATATTCAACACGTAGAAATTTGAATTTATATATAGTTATATTCGTCACTTGTTTCGTGAAAGTTAATTAAGGGGAAGGCTGTTTTTATTTTTATTCAGATTTTTCATAATTTAGGGAGGACGGTTTATTCTACGATTATTTATTATCAAATTCGCCCATGAGCGTATGCTTTCAAGTAGTTTCGGCGCCTTACAAACCTCGTATATTATGATTTCCCTTATTATTATTTACAAGACATACGGATACAACGATATGACTTCATTGAGTTCGTATCATTTAAGAATGATCATAATTACGATGATGTATGTTTGAAGTCAAGACAAATGCAAACCAAACCCCAGAACTGATATTTACCACAGCCCAAAATTATTCTGATATATAATTCATATTTTCACAATGTGGATATAAGATAGATCATGTTGAGAAAAATATATATGAGAATGACCTATATTCGAGTTTTTAAATCAAGAAATGTAGAAATCCTTGAAATATTTGAAGCTGGAAAAAGTGAGAAAATAAAATGGCAACCTTCCTCAGAACTATTATACCCCAAAGCTTATTCTTGAATTCTTTGTATAGTTGTAGAGAAAGGTGCCGAAAGAAGAAAAAGGAAAATGGAATCGCTTCTTGTAAATAATTAAATTCAAAAGTACGCCAAGAAAAGTTGGAAGAGGGGAACGGGTAGGGAAATAATGGGGAGTATAGAAATATGAAAATTAGAGTACTTTTGTCCGATAGATTTCTTTCAATTTTTCACAATTGTCAAGTAAAAACAGCCGAGTATCGCTATGCAGCATGCATGCATTGTATGGACTGTCACATTCAAGATTGTGTTTACCGTTGCCATATTTGTACAAGTTGACAATACAAATCCTATAAAGTCCATCGAAAAAATATTTTTGAATATTTCCTTTGGTAAGCGGTTTAAATTATGAGCTTACATTTATTATCGAACAAGTGTTGGGATACAAATAAAAAGAATATTTCGATTTATTTCTGCTCCTTTCTTAAATTTAGAATAAAGATCTGGTTGAAATGTAGGTATGTGTAAAATATTAAACCGAGACTGATATTTTAGTCCCCAAAGCCTTCACTTACAATTTAACCGAAATCAGTATTCTATAGCAGTATCTAATTCCAAATATATTTTTAAAAGAATTCAATATACTGTACATTTATGTAGCTAACTGAGTGCCTGCTTTGGGGTTTTCTCTCTTCTTTTTTTTTAAATTTCCCTCAAGAGGTACTATAAATAGTAACACTGTGAGGTCCAGTTCTATGAGGGAAATCAACATTCACTCAACAATTCACATACTTTCAGCATGGTTTCACCCACACAACACATACAAAGAATATATGTATACATGTATTTATATAGGCCATACATTATATACAGTATGCATGTAAATGCTATCAAAAGCTTGTTTGAATATGATCAGATATAATTTCACTAAATCTATCTAACGTATCAATAAATGTTGTGTTTATTATATATTCGACCTTAAAACTGTGAATTTTTGCGGGGTGAGTAATCAATCGGGAAACCAAATTGCAAACCGAATGGGCCGAAAGGTAATTGTGCACTTTTGTTACGGAATTTATTGTCACGTGTGAAGTAGAAAAGACTCTAGTTCGAGGACTGTTTTGTGTCTTTTCATACAAATAAAGAGCTTCAATTGAATGTACTGTTGGACGAATAAAGAGCCTCACTATTCTCTGTTGTTTATTGCAAAATTGCACTTTAGAGTCTAGTGTCATTGAACGCACTTGAAATAAGTGTTTCTTTTATGATTAAAAACTTGGTGCATGCAAAGGTGATTTTTCACCATGCTATATTTTGACAGTCTCGTGCAGACTTTTGGCAGAGTTGGTTAACAGTAGCAAGTTTTGAAGTCACCAGTTGATTGGGACCCGCCAAATAAAGAACTGTTTTGTCGATTGGTTAGCTATCTACCTGGAGAAAGTAGAGTCACTCTAAGATTACTTGATATTCCTCTTGGAGAACAGTATCTTTAAGGAAAGCTGAGGGAAATATTAAAAAAGTAATGCTACACTCTTCTTTGTGATGTCATCCAGCTTGATTCGTAAGGGCTTGCATCGTTGTTTGTTGTAAAACATCACCTACTTGCCACAGCTTCTCCTTGAAACAATCGCAAACTTGATGCTAAAGTGCAGACGAACTCTTTAACTACATAACCGAGGGAATTCCCCATTTGATTACCGCAGCCAATTTGCCTTTTACAGTTACATTCATACACTCTGTCAAGAAAGGACATTTGCAGGTGATCTTGAAAGTTGTTTCTGGATTCATGAGAGTGGATATCATCGGGATTAAAGTTAAAGGAGACTGTATCCCTTGGATATCATCGGGATTAAAGTTAAAGGAGACTATATCCATTGGATATCATCGGGATTAAAGTTAAAGGAGAATATATCCATTGGATATCATCGGGATTAAAGTTAAAGGAGACTGTATCCCTTGGTTCAACGATTCCTACTTGGTGACATACCTTCACTGTTAATGCTCCTTCGGAAGAACTCTTTCGATTCGTCTACAACTTCATGGGATCTACCTACCACAAGATAACCGAAACTCACCAATAATAACTTGACACCAAAAGTCTGCAGGTGATCTTGAAAGTTGTTTCTGGATTAATGAAAGTGGATATCTTCGGGATTAAAGTTAAAGGAGACGATTCCCACTGTGTGATATACCTTCATGGTTAATGCTCCTTCGGAAGAGCTCTTTCGATTCGTCTACAACTTCATGGGATCTACCTACCACAAGATAACCGAAAATCACCAATAATAACGTGACACCAAAAGTCAGTAACAAGGGGCTGCAGGTATATCTCCTGCGGCGAGGGCGTGTATCTGTCTTTGATCTGAAGGGGGTATCGCGATAGCCGTCTAGCAGGCGTTTGGAGCATCCCGAACCCAAGACTTTCCATGCCGCAATTTGGCGAGTACTCTGGGACAGGTTGGATGCCGTGGTTTGAGAACGCTAACACCTTCTGTACGTTTTTTATCACACATGTTGACTCAAAAATCTGAAGCCAAAGAAGTGTAACAGCACATTTTCATAACGATAATGATTCTGATAGTAAAATATGATTATACAGCGCTTGACACTACTTTTTCTAAGCACTGTACTATTATCATATCTGTAAACTCCTAGTTGTCTTGTTGTTAGTTGTTGATTTTTTGTTCTTGATGAAGATATGTAAATAACAATAGTAAATCATCAGTTGATTAGACTCATCAGAGGCAATTCACTAAACTTGTAATTATACTAAGAAAGAAGCTAGAGCTCTGCGATCCTTATAATGTTCATGATGATAGAATTATGTTCCTATTTCATGATATTGTTTGCCTCCATTTCCTTTCTCTCTCTTTCTCTCTCTCTCTCTCTCTTTCTTTCTCTCTCTCTCTCTCTCTCTCTCTTTCTCTCACTAACATACACACACTTATTCCTCATGTGTTTCTTTTTCAGGCTAGTCACTGTTATTTGTATTTTGTTGGTGGGGAAAAAAACAGGAGAGTGCTCCTTGGCTCGCCCCGCATAACATGCCTTAACATAGTCACATGTAACACATTGAAACCTCCTCTTAAAACAGGGAAAATATCCCCCTCCCCCAATTATGACCATGCACTTTAATTGACTTTTTCACTTTATTTTATCAATGCTGGAATTGGAAACGAATATTCTTTAGCTCAAAAATTAAATCAGTCACATCATTTTTCTTATTTTTTTTTCAGGTGAGCATGAACCGAAGGCAGCTGAAGATGATGAGGATGCTCAAGCTAGATTACGACTGAAAAGGAAATTACAGAGGAACAGAACATCCTTCACTGCTCAACAGATAGAGGAACTCGAGAAAGGTGAGAATTTAACACATTTGCTCTTGAATTGTCATATTCCCCATAGGTTTATACAGGAATCACCCGGTTCCAGTATAGGCTAAGGGTTAACTAGGTTTGAGATTGATTTAGTTGGTTCGTTGGGTTTACCTGACTGCTAATAAAGCACGTGTATGCTTGTAGGTAAGCAACCAGGGAACTGACGACTGTAAGTCCTCTCCGAGGGGCATGGTAACGAGGATGAATGCCTTGCCAAATGGTACTGTCGCATTGAATTGGTTTCGGTGTTGTGCCTCCAGCACTAAACTGGCGTTCAAATCGTAGATTAAAATTTGGAATCAAAATTGGACGCAATGTTTGAGGTTGATTGATATTGAGAGGGGGACTGAGATTGAGATTAAGGAGAGAGGCAAAGATTAAGAGAGAAATTAAGATCAAGTGCATATTGAGAGCCAGATTGAATTGGAGATTAGGAGCAAGAATAACACTTAGTTTAACAGCCAGGATTGAGATTTAGGTTGAGTGCCAAACGATTGATTCTTCACCAATAACCCTCTTCTGTTATTAATAAAACGTTGTGCATCTGTTCATTCATTATAAGTTCTTGGCATCATTCCTTCTGATAGTTTATTTTGACATCAATATGATAGTTGCTTTTGACGCCAAAAGCTATTTACCTCATGATCCATGCCAAATAAAAAAAAAAATTAATCTTTTGAGCTATATAATGAAGAGAGAAAGGAAGGGAGGTTCCCTTGGGGAAAAGGGTCTGTATTTCATAATCGTGTCCTTGTTTATTTACTACTTGTAATTTAATGGTAAAAGTCATCTAGCAAATCATGAATTGTATGTCAACTCCCAATTAAACAATTTTGAGATATTATGCAAAGCTAGTAAGAGTAAATAAGGGGAAAACCGTGAGAAAAATAGTGAAGGTTCCTTTTTTATTCTCCATCTTTTTGAAATACTCGAAGTAATGAGAAAAATCGTTCTCTCGCGCTAGATAAATTGAAATGAAAGGAACCGCGACAAATGCAATACACACCTTGGTAATGCGATATTCTACAGCTACCCATCTAGCACATTGAACCCTATTATTGGTGTTTATTTAGATGACAATAGTTGGAACCACCAACAGTGACACATTCATTCAAACTTGCAAACCAGCACAATTGTAGGCAATCTAAGATAAATTGGATGCTTTGAAGAGCTTGAAAGGTGATTTATCACCAGTTTTCTTACAGAAATTAAACAATTTCACGCGCGGTGATTTTTGTCTTATCCGGATTAGGCTTCGCAAAAGCCGGTGATTTGTTCACGCTTTGCTTTCACATGCTCGGGATCGAAATTGAAAAGAAATGCAAACACCCTGCGTGTCTGACATCTAAATACCTGCATTATATAAAACCGAATTGTAACTATATAAAAAATAAACATGTATTTCAATATAGATTTCGTTATCCTTTTTCACTTGGAGTTTGTTTTTCCCTGTTCATCTCTGATATGTTTGATCATGGGATAAATCTACTTATCTATTTTTGGAATGGTTTTATTTTCAAAGTAATACTTGATAGAATAAAGTTGAACAACAATAACATTTTTGACTGCATGAGAATCTCTCTCTCTCTCTCTCTTTCTTTCTCTCTTTCTCGTGCTTTTGGTGCTTTTTTTCTCACTGATAAAAATTGGGGTTAGATTGAATTTAATGTCGAAATCATTTTTCACTTAAAGTTAAGGGTACGTGGTGTATTTGTTTTTCTTGTTCACCTTTTCATTTTGCATTTATTCTGTAGTATAGGCCTACTTAATAAGAAACTGACACCTTTCATACGAATTATAAATTCTTTGAATGTTACTGTTAATTTAATTGATAAAGTAGGATTTCACAGAGAAAAGTCGTTTCGATTCTGATATCTCTTCAAGAAATCTCGGACGTGTATGAAGATAATTAGAATGAATGCTCGGGGATCGGATTAGTACATTTCAACATCTGTCGGTTATCCAACATATTAAATCCACTTATATCCCGCATACTATAAGAATCTTGCAATCTGATTGGTCTAAACGAGGTCACATGATCAATGATAGAAAGTACTATCTTCCTGCGATAGGATTTTTGTACAGTATTGAGAACTTGACTATCATTACCTCAGAAATGACAACCTCAAGCAGGCCTGTTGAGATTACTTGAGATATATATACTGAAGGGTTTATTCGAATAAGTGTAATGATAAAGGGGTATATTTTGGCAGAGTTTCAGTCTTTTTCAGACACATTTGTTGCGATCGAATGAAACATTTCAAAACCGAGTAAGTAAATGTATCTGTGAAGAATAACAAAAGGGAACATAAAGAGAAAAAAAAGAATAACAAAAGGGAGATGGAATAATAAAAAATATAATTAGATATATCACAGACGTTCGATCATCATTTGTAATTGAAATGTTTTGTATCTCCCAATCATTAAATGTCTTATTATTACCCTGTGGTTCTTTTGTCTCTCCGTTTTAAATGCTGAATATCGCAGTTACCGTGCCATGTGCACTCTACTTCTCTCTTGATCAAGCTAATACAGAATTGAGTAAATATGCTTTGAAAAAGGGGGATAATTCGGCGTTGATACTTTAAATGTATTTCATCAGGAACTATTGGGCTAAAAGAAGCGCCGCAAATCGACAGATCCTAGCACAAGTGGTAATTATAAGCTCATTAAACCCGAACACAGTCCTGATTCAAGGCCCGAAGCTATTTGGAAGACCGTGTTAATATTTAATCACCATACACCTGGGAAGACGTCTAATCGAGAAAGAATGGTTCTCCCCAGCGAAGCATCACTGCGTTTCGATATATTGCTTGCCAAAAACTGCGCCGACGCGCACAAGCCTTGTGGCCTTTATCCCCAGTCGTGAAAACGGTAAATAATTGACTATCAGCCACTATCGCACTGGGAATGCGAGCACTGTTTGATCCGTGGGGGAATTGGGGAAAAGATGATGAAAAAAAAGTTCGGAGGGTATTTCGTCGCGTTTTGGACGCCGTTCTTGGGGGATGTTTTTGTTTAATTCTTCGTAAATTGATTCATCAGCGTGAAGGGGTGCCGAGTAGAACTAATTTGTCAATTTTCTCAACCAAGCGTCTTTCGACCGTCTGTCAGTTTCAGTATGGTAGTTACCAGCTATCCTTCATCATATCCATTCGTCTGGATTAAGGATTGGGAACTCATAGTATTGAGCACACTGCGACGTACCCCTAGGTTATGATCGTACATGGGTTATTACATTCATAATTATCATGCATCATGTGTATTATCGGCAACAGCTTTTTTCTGACATAAAACAATAGTGTGCACCATTGAGCTCGCTATTAAAACGAGGATGTTCTTATATTTTGCATTGTTTAAGTGTAATTGTCAAAAAAAACCTACACGGATTTTAACAAGAGTCTTGAATGTCATGGTATTGTCACTTTCTGTCCAAGAATTGTATTAATCCTCATGGTCCTTTTGAAAGAACGTATTGCACTATTTCGTTTTCATTTTAGTTCATTTTGTCAAAAATGTCTTATTTCAAGAATGTTATTATTAATAGGTCGATTCTGGTCTCAATATTGCTCGATTGAAGTTAAGATGAACAAGCCCTATTCACTACCTATTTTGAACAGAACCATTAAAGCAAAAGTACATTATGGTGATAAATTTATGATGGTACATGAATATTTCGATATATTTGGGGATTTTCTACACTTTCCGTAGGTCTTTAATTCGATGAAAATCATAAAATGTTCCCAAAAAGTTCGTGCACTAAACTGCATTCTTCGTCAGAAAGGAGTTTCATTTTTCTGAAAAAGTGCAGCTGGGGGATTTAATCGATATTTTCCGTATTATATGAAGCCTTTTACACCAGAATTAAGTAATTAGGTACTCTACAAGGGGCACAAAAACACCTAGCTTGAAAGAGTTTCTTTGAAACGCCCAGAGGGCATGTGGTCTAGGCGGTTGCTTGTGGTCAAATTTATTTCCTTTCCGTCTAGTGTTCACCTATTATCCATCCACGGGATGATTCTTCGATCCGTTTCCTATTTTTGATGAAATATTATGTGCTTATTGTCCCCCTTTCCACCTTTCATAGCAATATACATCATGTATAAGCATTTTTTTAAACATGGTAATACGTGATTAAGGAATAGGTGTATTTAGAATTTATAGAAAATTTCTCAGATTCGATAATTTTAGAAAGCTCCAAAAGTCAACTAATCGACGGAAATGTAATTTTTGTAAAGGTGCAAAGGTAAATGAATACATTTTTATTATCACCAATTTTAATCTCAATTTCTTTATTCCTCGAAAGAGTCTGATTATACCATTATTTTTAAACCAAATTGATTTTCTTGTACCGTATATGCAATGGATGACTGATACCAGTAAACCGATGATCTCTATTGAGTAACAAAGGAAGACCAACATTAAAATCTATCATGATTCATCATAACTGTCTTCACGATCAGAGCATACGGGTATTTTTTTTTTGGAGTAGAGTGAAGTGAAGCTGTTGTTGGAATTGATGGTAATTACGCTTGACCATGGCAGTGGTAGTTTGTTTTCATTTTTTATAATTGAAGGACACCGTAGACTTAATGGGCGTGGAAGTAACGCGCTAATATTTGTGTTATTTCCTCGTTCGTTTGGCTTCTACATACTTACGGGAGATAGTAATTGCCCTGTGTTATCCGCCTTTCATTATTTTGACAGAAAAGGGCAGCTTTTAGGCCTTTCTAACAAAGTAATGTCATAGTTCGTCATAGCGAATAAGCAATAGCATTTATGATATCTGAAGTTGTCGTAGGCCTATTTTGTGATTTAATAATGGCATTTCCGACCTGCTTTTTGTTAATGTTGTGATAATTGTATAGTAACATACGCAAGATCTTTATTTTGGTACGACACAGGAACAAATTTGTGATTTAAAACAACGTTATATAGATTGTTGATTTTTCTGTATAACATTATTTTTTCTTTTCTTTTTTTCACAATGAAATTAAGCCTCAGTACTTGAATTGTATATGTGTTTTATTCCTGTTATTGCTCTTTTATGATCATATTCACTTTGATTCATTCTTGTACGAGATATTAACTGATTAACATGCCCGGGTTAACATGAAGAAAAAGTAAATGAAGCAAAAAACTCTGCGTTGATTTATAAGGTGTCGTCAAATTATTATGTGCATTTGAGGGGCATAAAATAATCTTCGTTTTGTTTCCCTGTATTTCAATAGTATTGATTTACAATGATCCCGCATACTAATAATCTTGCAATCTGATTGGTCTTAACGAGGTCACATGATCAATGATAGAAAGTACTATCTCCCTGCGATAGGACTTGTGTACAGTATTGAGAACTTGAAATCATGAAGCATATAACCCTGAATAGATACTCCTTGTCAATCTTCATCATGTATAAATAACCGTCTCTTCTTGGAAAATAAAAATATCTGCCGTATTCTGGTGTCCAAAGCCGCCGTGGCCGTGCGAGGTGGCAAGACTGTGCACTTAGCCGCGTAACGCGATTAGCGCCAAACCTAGGCCGGCGGTCCGGCAGACCAGGACGGTAATCGCCCGTTGCTAGCTAGGCGACGACTTGACGGTGGCGTCGGTGGCGTACGCCCAAGACCTGTGATCATTGAAAATACTGTCCGGTTGAATAAAATTGTTATCCATTTTTTATTTTTTTTTTTTTTTTATAATTCCTCTCCTTTCTCTCATTCTTCTCCTTCTTCTCCTCCTTCTACCTCTTCCTCTTCTTCCTTCTTCTTTTTCTTCCTCTTCTATCTTTTAAAAAAAATATTTTTTCTTCTTCTTCTTGGGGTCCTCCTTCTCCTTCTTCCCCCTTTCTTCTCAGTCTTGCTTCTTTATAACTCATTGTGTCATAGAGGCTAAAAGACTTGTCCAATTTCAATCTAAAAACACATTTTCATTGTTTGCTTAATATAAATTACTATAAAGGCATTGCATGACACCGGGAATACCTAAAAATCGTTTCCTCTTCACAGTCATTCAGATTAAAAGTAAATATATATAGGCATAATATACTGTATATCATTAACTTACAAAGAAGCATGAATAATTATGATGAAGACATGAAGTGAACGATGTCATTAATGAAACAAAATTCTTGTTTTTTTATTGAGTAATGCTTTTCGTAAAGGATATTAATGGCATTTGTATTAATGATATTGACGATTATGACACTTAAGTATTTCGTTTATCCTCAGGAAATAATTACTTTAATTCAATATCTGAGTTTGAATCGATGTGTGCTAGCTGTAATACTAATATAATTCCTGCATGCATGGAGACAGATGAGCTTGCAATGTCTTGTTATTGTCATTTAGAGAAATAGGTCTGAAAGGATTATTATAGCAATATATGTATATATATATATATATATATATATACATGTATTTATCAGCAATTTAGAAACTAAGAACAACGTAAAGCGGTGCATGTACAAAATAATACAATTGATCACCAATGCTGAAGAGAAAATATTTCATTTATATTTGATAGAATTAGTTTAAATATGAAATGCATTAGACATCAGTGTTTCAATTTTTCACTCCTAAGTTATTTCTCTCTCATTTCAAGAAAAAACACACAACCTATTCATGTATCCATAGGACATGTTTTCACATGAGACATGTTTTCACATGACATTATGTTTCTCGAGCGGGGTGCGACATCGCGATACGAGTCGCATAGACAGCGTAACGCAGCCGAGCGCGCGCTAATGTGCACACGTACGCGCGTGATAATACGCACGGTCACGCCAAGGTCACGCATTAATACGTGTCATACCCCTCTCAACACATTACATCAATATATAGCCTTTACTTGGCCGTGACAATCTTTCATATCGGAAAACGTCCTATATAGTATTCCATACCGGAATAGCTACGCGTAAAAATATTGAACAGAAAATCGAAAGCTCATTGCCGATTATAGCGATGTCAGGAAAAGAACTAGGGTAAAAGGACATATTATTCTATAATTTGTGTTATTATTTTTGTAATAGTTTTTTTAGCACGTCATACTTGATGGTTAGAAAATAGAATTACAAAGATGATCAACATTTTAGAGGAATGAAAACTAACGACTTCCATTGCTAAACAGTATACTGGTATACGGCTATATTAAGGGGCTCGCTCTCATATATGAAACCTAATGGGGTTTGTTTTTTATTAGCAAAAAAAGGATGTGTTTGGGTTTTAGCATGGGTATAGGCCTACTCTGGTATTTATAGGGGGTATCTTGGGTGACCGGGAGCCGGTATTACTAGCGCCTCAAGTGAGGGGATATGGTGGGAGGGGTCCTATCGCCTTCTTTTACCCATTGCCTTCAACAAACAAATATAATTATTTCCTTTTTTCTTTGATTTAGGGCATGTGCCCCCCCCCCCATGGCTACCCCACTGTAAAAGTGAAATTGTCATAGGCCTAACTTCTATCAACAATAATTAGATATGATAACAAAGTATCAGCAAATCAAGTAGTTAACAAACTTCATAGAACTTCAGACTTTGAGATTCTCTAGGTTTTATTATCCTATACAATATAGGGTCATTTCAGGAAAGTTGAAAATGACACTGCAAAGTTTATCCAAAAGAATACTTAAGAGTGATGATAATGATGGTAAAAGCATGATTTCTATAGACGCTTTAAGAATAAAGAACTTAAATTGATGTAATTAGTATTATGATAACTATCAATGATGTTATTAGTAATACTATTACCATCATCATCATATATTTGTGCAACTTGTGTGTTGATGTTGTCATTATTATAGTAGAAGTAGTGTTGTAGTAGTAGTAGTACGGTGCTGACAGAGTCTTCGTTGTTGTTGTAGTAGTAGTAGTAGTAGTAGTAGTAGTATAGGCCTAGTAGTATCGTTTTTATACTAAATTTATATCAAGAAAACTGTTTCCAGGAGATTCTTGAAGGACCACTGATATTTTCAAATGCAGTAATCTGATTTATAATTCCCAGTGATGAATAAAGGATCATTATGACAATCTTTCCATAGTGCACATTTTAGTAGACCACCAATGTCGGAGCCGAATCCACAAGGGCCGAATCCGTGATGAAACTGGTATTGCACCTTCGCCAATACCATCCAATTAGACGCCAAGGTCTCCGCCGTATAGGCTGTCAAAAGCGGGCCTTTTAGCGAGACGCTCGCGACATACTTACGCCTGACTTGTCCTGTGAAATATTGGCGGGTGATTGCCCCGTACGCGCGGGAATTTCACCGACGTACATGAATTAAAAAATAGGAGAAAGATAGAGAGAGAGAGAGAGAGAGAGAGAGAGAAACAGAGAACGGGATAGATGACAACAGACAGAGGAGCTCTTAATGATGTCGTGATATTCATACAGCCTTACCTTCATAAAAGATTGTCTTTTTACTCATTGAGATGAGAAAGAAACTTGCGGGATGGCATATTAATGAAAGTAGATAATTATAGATCGGAAAAGGAAAGATTGGGAGAGGGATTTGAAATTATGAGGGGAACATGTCGATTGATTAAAGGAAATAAGAATAAAACAGTGAGTGGGTGAATGAGAGAATGAGAAACGAGGAGGGGAGGGAAATAGGGGTGGGTTCGATCAGAAGTCATGTGCGGGATAGGGACAGGTGAATTTAAGAATGAATAAGAGATAGGGAGTCGAAGAGGCAGATAAAGAGAGAGAGACAGAGAGAGACAAAGAGAGGAAGAGAAAGACGGAGAGAAAGATCCATGAAGACAGACAGTTGAAGGAAATGAATGCATTGGAAATGAACGTTGATGACTCACCACATAGGCCTTCACTAGAGAATTCCAAATTAATTATGAACCAGATTACTTTTACCCTATATATTAACCATTTCTATATCCTCCCCCATTTACAATGAGTGATAATACATTTTCGTATTTCTTTTCCCAAACGTTTATGAATTAACTAATCATTCCTGATTCATATTTTGTCTTTTCTACAGAATTTGAACGAACACATTACCCAGATGTCTTTGCACGAGAGAGGCTGGCACAGAAAATTGATCTACCGGAAGCTAGAATACAGGTAATTATAAACTCTGACCTTGAAACCATGTTTACATTATCATTTTTATTATTATCATTCAAAATATTACTTAATATTATTATTAAAAAGATACATGTAGTTAAGTTCTAGTTCAATTTATTGCATCGCAATAAATGCATAGGATATTATATGGAATCAAGGGCACCATACAAGTCCATAAAAAGTCTTCTAAAGACAGTCACCTTCTATGAAAATATGCTCAAACGTTTCACACCAGCTTCTCCTTTAAAGCCTATCTGCACTAGTTTGGCCAGGAGAGATTATACCTCCCTGCATGGTCACGCGGTCATCACATCAGCTCTCAATTCACGTAAGAAAAAGGAGACCATGGGGAACCAACGGTCACACTTAAGTATTGTTTGCTATATAGAGGGCGCAAGTACCTATAAGTAGTGCAGTGGGGCTTTAAAGTGTTTATAAGCAGCTTTTGGTTGGTAATGGTGCTTACAGTTACAATCACCATAAACAAATATGTGCCGCATGTGTGACAAGCTCGATTCTTCTCCTAATTGTTGAACTTCTCCCTCCCCTTTTCTTTTTTATTTGTTGTATGTATTCATTATATAATATTATTATATCTTTCATAGAAGAATAAATTGAAATTGAATTCCATTTCTTTCTTTGATATAGGTATGGTTTTCGAATCGCCGTGCAAAATGGCGCCGCGAGGAGAAACTGCGCAATCAGAGAAGACAGCAAGCCGAGGTGGGTGGGGTACATACACAGTCTTCCAGTCATCTGCCACTAAGTAGCGGTTACAGTACCAACAACGTGAGTGTGTATCAACCGATCCCACAACCCTCCGCGGCCACCATGGTACCCCGTACCGCACCAGACTCGTACAGGTACGTTTCAACTTTGAACTTTGAACTTTGCTGCTTTTCTACTCGGTAGAATCTAGTTTCCTAATTTTCATGAAGGGGAAGTCCACCCTGATATCAAGTTGTTGGTTTTCATAGAAACAGGAACATGAGAGGAACAGGGGGGCGTTTCACAAAACTTGTCATCAGTGACAAATTACAGTTTTTGTTATAGGCTACTGAAATCCTTGCTTCTGATTGGTTATCAGCAGTTTTGTCACTGATTTTCGTCATTTGTCATTGAAAAAAAGGCTTTGTGAAACGGGCCCCAGGTCGGTGAAAGTTCGAGCAAAATCCAATTAAGACGTCGCAGTAAATAAGAATACATCAAAATCCATGTAAGACATGAAATCAAGTTCCTTCGGGAACAAGAAATTTCCAAGCAATCTTTTAATATGTAATACTAATGAATATTATCACATTTGCACCATTGCCTTTCTTTTTTACATAATGTTGATAGCAAGATGTCAGTTATCTTTAACCGGCGATCTCAAGTCATTTTGCATAGCTTTTAACGAACAATATTTTGATTATGAAAGCCTTTCAATTTATCACCATTTATTTTGAAATGTTCCGATTGTTCCTTGATGTAAGGACATGAAATCAAGTTCCTTCGGGA
This sequence comes from Strongylocentrotus droebachiensis, assembly GCA_035222895.1. Taxonomy (NCBI): domain Eukaryota; kingdom Metazoa; phylum Echinodermata; class Echinoidea; order Camarodonta; family Strongylocentrotidae; genus Strongylocentrotus; species Strongylocentrotus droebachiensis. Next base: position 66,256 of record JAVYIG010002773.1, read on the forward strand.
ACAAGAAGTTTCCAAGCAATCTTTTAATATGTAATAATAATGAATATTATCAAATTTGCACCATTGCCATTCTTTTTTTACCTAATTTTGATAGCAAGATGTCAGTTATCTTTAACCGGCGATCTCAAGTCATTTTGCATATATTTTAACGATCAATATTTTGATTATGAAAGCCTTTCAATAATTTACACTATGAATATGACGGACAAAGAAAGAGGACAAATAAACAGTTCCTCATTCTACCCTCAACAATTGCTGCGGTAGACAAAGGAACATCCCCTCACTGCTATTATGTAAAAATGTGTAGAACGGAAGTCACATCCATATTCACCTGTTCTACTTATTTTACTAAGGAATGAAGGGATGTTCCTTTGTCTACCACAGCAATTGTTGAGGGTAGAATGAGGAACTGTATGTGTTGTCCTCTTTCTTTGTCCGTCATGTACATAGTGTTATCACCATTATTTTGATTGAATGTTCCGATTGTTCCTTGATACAGCGCCATCCCACCTATGCCGAGTTTCTCGATGGCTTCTGGTCCTAATATCGGGATGCAGCCCCGGGACACCAGCTCCTACACAAGAATGCTCCATCAACCAAGCCATGGTTACGATTCTCTTTACTCTGCTCCACCTAACCACCATGCCATGACGTCACATGGACACGTCCCCACCCACCACGGGATGCATCAGACTCATATGAACAGCGCTTGCAATAATGGTAAGTTGAAATATCAATTCCAACTTCATTTCGATCTATGTCAATTCATATCAATTCATTCCAATTTAAATTCATCGTCAGCTGAGACTAATTATTTCAATTCTAGTTGAACAGTGCTTGCAATAATGCTAAGTTGAACTATCAATTCCAACTTCATTTCGATCAATGTCAATTCATATCAATTCATTCCAATTTAAATTCATCGTCAGCTGAGACAATTTTTTTTTTCAATTCTAGTTGAACAGTGCTTGCCATAATGCTAAGTTTAAACATCAATTTCAATTTCAATTTAAGTTTCAATTTTAATCTTGATCAATATAAATTCAGTTCCAATTCAGTTTGAGTCCATATTGACTCAATTTCAATTATATCATTATCAGTTCATCATTTCCTTCTTCATTTCAATTCAATCAATATTTTGTTTAATGTCTGTTCATTTCTATAGAAATTCAATTTAATTTCAGTTGAATCATTACGATATCAAATTTTATTTGTTTTAAGTCAAATGTGGATGGTGCGAAAACAAATTTGAAATTCATCCCCAGGGGATCTCCATCATTTTTCTCTCTTTTTTGCTTTATATCATTATTTATTGTTTTCTTTTACACTTTCTTCTCCTCCTTCTATATCATTCAGTATCTTGTTCTCCTCCTTTTTCTTTTTCTTCTTCTCCTTTTCCTTTTTCTTGTTCTTCTTCTTTTTCTTCTTCTCATCATGATAAATATTTTTTGTTATTGCTATTGTTATCATATTATTGTCATCATGATCAATGTCATTCTCTATTTAATTAATACAATTATTATCATCATTACCACCAAAACTATTGTTATCATCATCATTCTTCTATTGTGACTTTTCTTGTCATTAATATCACTATTCCTCCTCTTGTTCTTTCCCCTTTTTTGCACAGGTCTGATCTCACCCGGTGTGTCCGTACCCGTACAGGTGCCTGGCTCATCTCCGGCTGATACCCACCCGTCACACCAATACTGGCCACGCATTCAGTAGTCATGAGAAACTAGTACCAGTCTCTTCTTCTCCCGATCGAGAGAAGGAGGAAGAAACTATGCTGACAATCGTCATCGCTGAATGATATCATTTGCAATCGGATGCGCAGGGTACCCGTATGTTATTGTGTACAAAAAAACACTCTTCGATCGTCACAGTGCTGTGTTTAATGAGTTTGGATACCACAGTATGCTGTCCATATGTGATTGTATCATTGTACAGCCGATCTCTTTCAGAACCCAACTCTAAGTCCAGATCCGAATAATTATTTCAGATTTTGCATAGGTCTACCTCCTTTAAAACGGTTGTTATTGGCAACCGTTGGCATGCATGAGGCTTGCGCGATATACCAACGGTATACAGATGGAACTTGCATTATAAGCTTCACAATTTGATAGCAGATGTAAATATCCATACAGGCACATAGGATAAAACTTAAAACTAAAACTTGCATGTTAAATAAGCCAGTTTAAAATGCATTCAAATATTTAATAATTTTTACCTGAACACTTGGCAAAGAAATATTTGATTCCACCTGTAGTATATGCTAGAATCTGACTAGATGAAATTTAAGTTTCATAAATTATTTGTTGCTAAATCACTAAAATCAGGCAAATTTTGCGATCTTTACACATCAAAGACAAATTTTGCCCAGAAGGTATCGAAAATTTCATTTGAATACAATTGAAAATTAGTTGTAGCTATTTAGCCACTCAGCAAACAATAGATTAATATAATATTAATGCATTGTTTTATTTTTATCAACCTTTCCCTTCTGGATAAATAAATCAGTTTGTGAGAAATCAAGGAAAAGCAATGCATTTCAGAAGGATAAATGTCAACTTTAAGACTTTAAATTATACGTTGCATTTTATTCATACATGCTTGTCTATGATAGTCCCATTGTAGGTATTTAATAATGTATATTTCCTCGAGGATTTTCATCTATTTGACTCGCCTTAGAACAAAATGGGTGTAGACGTACAACGCATATATTTATGTTGAAATGCAGAAAAGGTATATCTGACAGGCATTCGAGATTACTAGAATGGTACTAATTTTGTTCTCAGTAAAATCATAATAAAGCTTTGTCCTTTATGGGAATAATTGATATTCAGTATGTTTATATACTCTGGATTTATTTTACTAATTATAAACCTGTTATAATCTAATCTTTAAGAAATCTATAGAGAGATTTGTTGACGTAAAGAGGAAGAAAGTATGCAATTTACTACTTCAAATCAATAATATTGAAAGTACTAAGTTGTTTTTTTTTTGCCTTCTTTTTTGTTTAATACGCTGCAAGTTTCTAGCAACATGTTTAATGTTACATTAGAGTTGCTTTGAATTTGACATTGAACTACGCAATACTGTAGAGTTTGATAACATTATTTTATTTCTACCTCTGTAAAATGAAAAGATTTGATTTATGCATCAATGCACATTTTCACTTCGCTTTCACGTGCACCATCTATTTGTTAACGTTCATAATTATGATTTGATCTGAGAATTGGTTACATAATTTTGTTTTTCCATTTTGTAATTTTCGAGAGATGCCCCATAAAAGACAGGAAGTATCATGATACAATTATTCAAATATATTTTGAGTTGAAATGTTTATCAATTTGAAGAGATCCCGTGTACTTTTTATAACAATGAAAATATTGTTGGCATGTGCTGTGAAATAATTTTCCTTGGAAAAAATGTCCAGTTCCGGAAACGTAGAGTTGTTTATCGACTTGACTCAAATGGAACACTTCTAGTAAGCTAAGAAAATTATTAGAAACAATAACACGATCGCATAAACTTTCGAGAAATCAGCTTGAGAGGGCAATTTCACTACCTTTTTGTATTGCCTGTAGATATCATGTTCATGACCCGCCAATGTCAAGTTCACACATTCAAAAACTAGGTGGCGAACGAGGCTATTGAAATGTCCTTAAAAAGGGTGATTTTACGACAGTTTTTTGTGATCGTAAGTAGTCTGACAAATCTTTGTGGGCAGTACAAGTTATTTTGTTGCTCCACCGAACAATCAAACGATACAATCCTAGCTATTTCATAGTCAATCTCTTGTATTCACTTTGACAATTTAGAGTATATCAAACCGCGAGTGTCAACGCGAATTTGCTTGAATCAGTGATCAAACTTAATGACTTATAAAGCAGGGAAAGCACACTTATAGCTGCCATTTATTGTAGAAACCAAGGGATTAATTCCTTTGTATGAAGAATAGTTAAATGATTATTGTTATGCTTCTGTTTTATGTATTTAAAGAGAGAATTATGATACAGGGTTTGTGAAAGAGGCTAGTATTGTTCATATCGGACGTACAAGGTACTTGTTTTTAATCTGTACTTTTTCAAAAAGATGATTTTTATGACCATGTTTTGTACTGAATGTTAATTGTACCGATCGTGCATAAGTGTACCGTGTTGTCTATGTGGTAGGTCTACGGAAATTACTTGTGATTTGTTATGAAGAAAAAACGACTTAAATCATGATGATGTTGTTGTGTACTATAGAACCTGATATTTAATATTCATACATTCGTTCATTTGTATCACTGGGGAGCCAGCTCAGGGGCCTGTTTCATAAAACTTGTTATCAATGACAAATGCTAAATTTCTATGACAAATTTGCTCTCAGCCAATCAGATGCCACGATTTCAGCAGCTTATAACAGTAGCTTGTAACTTGTTATTGATATCAAGTTTTATGAAACTGGGCCCAGATTATCGCTAAAATGTCATTGTGCGTGCGTGCGCGGGTGTGTAAGTGCGGATGCGCGTGTGTGTGTGTGTGTGTTCACGTCAGCCTCATCGTGCGCCACTAAGTAAGTAGCCCGACAAATTCGGCTTTATAATTCGGACCCACCTTCGATTGCTTATTTACAAAATGCAGTCAACTTGCACTTCGTCAATGGCATATTTAGGTTTTTAATGGGATAAGGGTAGGGGACGCAGCTTTCTATTTCATTGTCATATTATGCTTGTATGAAATGTGAGTTGGTAATAGGGTTGTGTCCTGTTAACGTTCCCCCCCCCCCCCCTCCTCCTCGTTTTACTACACCGCTGCTCCAAGGTCCATATGTCGTTTGATATAAAGTATCAGGGAAGCTAGTGTCTGCAAATTTGCTGATCAAACTTGTTGCCCATTGTATGTAGCTGATATAGCAGTTTTTTCACCAATTATTAAAATGTCAGAAAGTTTTGGTCAAAACGAGAAAGTCTGTATCGCGATTTAGGAAATCTATTGAATGCATTTCTTTTCTTTTTTTTAAATCTACAAGTGTGTGAGATGGAACAGCTTTCCTCGTGAAGAAGTGTCACGTCAAATACTTTCTTTCCCTTTTTTCCGTTAAAAGTTTTGATTATGGGGATCGACTTATACGAATGACCGTAAAAAATACCTGAAACCGACACCAAAACTCTAAGGTTATATTTTTGATCAAATTCATATGCTAAGAAAGGTTCCTATCAGCTATCGAATTTGTCATTTTTACTACTGAACAAATGTGATAGTTGTTGGTACATTGCAAATCCGATGTCAGAATGAGATCATGTATATATCTTCAATGAAAACATACAAGCAAGCTGCAACTGCGGCGTGCGGCTGCGGCGTGCGGCTGCGGCGTGCATGGGCAGTCTTATCGCGTGAAATGTGGTGTCAATTTTCGTGCGCGTTTAGGCGGCGGTGTAAAATTTGTGTTCAATGATTTGCGCGCGATTATTTTGGCGCCAAGTTTGGATGCAGGGTGCGCGAAAATACAGTGAAATAAATGAATGAAGAATGTTATAGCTGTTGTATAAAGGGGTATTTCAACGGACTCGGGGAATTTCTATTAATCGTGTTTGAACTGTTCCATTTGTATTATATCAATCCCACCTTTTTCATAGTAGGTAGGTAAATAGAGTTAGAAGAAAAAAAATGAGGAAAAAAGAGATTACAAAAATCGTTACTAGCATTCCGAGATATTGTTGACTTATACCGTGTATTGTCTATATAATTTCTGATGACTAAATATAACTTACAAAACTTTCAAAAGTAGTCTTTGGTTCTTTACTTGTGTGTATTGTATACCGATTTGTTGCTTGAAGTCATTTATCAGTAAATATTTCTGACCAAATGTGTATTCCTTCTCTCACTCTCTCTCCCATCTTCTTTTCGTCTTTCTTTCCCCTTCTCTCTTTTGCCCCCCCCCCCCCCACCTCCGTCTCTCTCTCTCTCTCTCTCACTGGTTTCTTTTTGTGAAATATATAACTTTCCGGCTTTGGGGAATGTTTTTTTTTATATCTTGTATTCCCCATTTTTAACCTTCCTATATTTTACTTCACTATCTTACATTAAAAAATATGTAAACAGAAAAAGAAAACTGGGAACAAAATGAGAGAGAAAGATGAGAAACAAATGGTATATAAGACAGTCGAAGAGGTGGATAGAGAGAGAGGGGGGAGAGAGAGAGAGGGAGAGAGGGAGAGAGAGAGAGAGAGAGAAGAAAAGAAACTCGATAGAAAGAGAAAGATTAGAAAAATGGAGAGAGAGAAACAAAGGGTGAGAAAATAGATATAGGCCTATTAAAGAGGGAGAACGTGAACGAGATATGTCAAAAGAAATAAAAGAAGGAGAGATAATGGTGTTTTTTTAAAGGCAGGAGTAACAAATTAATATAAAGGGGAGTAAAAGATTAAGGCAAGAAATAATACATCCATGGATTTAGAGAAGGAAGATGAAATTGGCTTAGAATCCTTGTACTGTGCACATAGAAAATAGAAAGGAGCTGACAGAACACAATGGCAAAAACATGAGAAATAAACAAACAAAGTATAAAATACGGTAATAGCCATTATGAGGTATAATGCATTTAATTTATGACGGGTAAAAATATGCACCAAAAATTTACAACCTATCTCTACCCGCAAAAATAAAAACTCCATACCAATTACAATTATTTTGTGCGTATATTAGTGACACTATAACTTTATATATTAAACTTTTATTAAAATCCCTCTAATCACCATAATCATAATAAGGTTTCCTATATTAGCCTGTAAAGCTTAACGTTACAGTGGGAACTCGTTATAATAAGGGAGTTTACAGATAGCACATGGTACAAATGACCCCAAATATCCAGATCTTTTACACATGGAGAAGTTCCACTTTGAGCATCTTAGAATAATAACTGCCAAAGTCCTAGATGTGCTTCATGAACACCTTTTGTTTGACCTCTTGAAAAAAAAATACTTCCACCTGCGTATCATAAAATGTACCGTTGGTGCATAAATGAATAATGTTGCATAACTTTCATGAGCGCATATCCAGTATTCATCTCTGTGGGTTTTACCATTTTGGTACAAATGACCTTTATCTGCCCATGCGCAGATTGTATCTGTGAACTCCCTTATAAAGACATAAGGACAATGAAAATTATCTTCTTATATATATCAGGCAAAAAAAAAACGGGGAAAAGGAGCAAACAGATTCGACCAGCAACATAATGATAATAATAATAATAATCTTTTAAAGTCCACTCCAAATTTTATTAAGTAAAACCGAAAATGGAAATTCTTTTTGCCCAATTGATCGTGAGCCCGGCAGCCACTGAGCAGCGCCAGATCGACGTTGCTCTATCCCTTATTGTTGAACGCCAAACAAGGTAGCAGCAACTCCGGTCTTTTAACGTCTTTTGGTATGACGTGGTCGGGGTTCGAACCCACGACCTCCCGGTTGTGAGGCGGACGCTGACCTTGTTATATCATGGATCTTGTATCATAGCTTCGTAACAAGTTTCCACTTTATTATATATACTGCAGATGTTATGAATATATGTCCCAGATTCGAGAGACAATTTCTGCCAGAAAATGAACTGCCATCTCTTTTTCAGGAAAATAATAATAATATTTAGCTTTTATATAGCGCTTAATACAAATGTCTCTAAGCGCTTTACAAATATACTAATACCCTGGTCATTGGATTCAGTGCTTGGCCACACACATTGTGTGCACAACCTCCACTCCCTGGGGAGCATTCCAGCCAGGCGTTACTTGACGCTCAAAAACTGTTTGACCAACAATGACTGTTGCATCCATTCATTTTCAGACTTAACCTTTTTCAGGACAGCATTTATAATCAGTGCTCAATGTATCACATATTGTTCTACAAATTGGCAACAATGATTTATTTCTTTTATTGCTACATTGTACGAATAATATGTGATATGTCTCTGAAAACAATATACATGCATCTGGGTGAGAATGTAACCTGTTGATTGGCTTTCGAATGTAAAGACAAATGTCTTCTACATGTTGAGAGTACAGACATATGAACATTAATTACATTCCATACGATATATATATTGAGGCATAATGCTTCTTTGGATCAATAAATATACATGTACAACCAAACACATAACAATGAATATTCTGGAAAATTAAACAAAATGGAATATCAAATGATGAATTTCAATGTGAAACAAATGTATCGTGTAAAACAAGCATATTGCAACAGAAGGTTTAAGTTTGTTTATGAAAGGAAGGATTTTGTTGAAAATATCAACAAAACAAATACAGTTAACTCTACATAGGTTGAATCGGTTGGGACCGTAATATACATGTATAGTTTGACTTATGCAAAATTTGAGTTGGGAGGGGTACATGGCATGTTTTGCATAGTTGGTCGAATAAAATGATTTGACTTTAATAGGGAAAATCTGACTTGTGCAACTTCAAGCTATGCAGAGTTAACTGTAAAGCATAAATATCCAATCAAATTTCTGACATTAGATAATAATGTCAGTGTATTGCAGAATTCAAATGGGTACGGCACAAAATTCTCATTTGTATTATCTTTGATACATTGGTGGAAGATGCAGAGCATTACACAAGGCCTGTTGGTCATAAAACTGAAGGCTAATCCTGATGATAGACAACACCTGTATATTGGGTAAAGAACTGAATGGTGTCAATTTCTCCATTAGCGCCCACTACTATTAAGCGTCCTTAAATGATATGCGAAAAGTAATAATTAAAGCAATGGGAAATGCATGATACATTAAAATTCATTTATATTAATGGGTTAATATAAATTAACGAACAAAAGAATGAAAACACAAATAAACAAAACTTTATAACAAATGTTCTGAATGTACTGTCAACTCAGTTTTTATGAAAAGCTTTAACTGATTAAAAAAAGTGAATATATATCTCATCATGGTTCTAGGACACCTACCCCCTTGACAACAACCGCCCGTACAACCACCCTTAGGATAACCACCCTCTAGGACAACTACCCCCCTAGGGCAACCACCCCCAACGACAACCATCCTCTAGGACAACTACCCCGGACGACTATCCTAGGGGGTAGTTGTCTAAGGGGTAGTTGTCCGGGTGGTAGTTCTCCGGGGGTGGTTGTCCAGGGGGTAGGAGTCCGGATACGCTCATCAAATGTTAAATATGTCTGCTACAATATATTAATATTTCACCGCTACTAAAACCAATGTATTGAAAAGATTGGTTTCCCTGTAACATTGTCTGATTCAATGATGAAGATGATGTATAGACTCATATTATTCAAACTTTGCTTGTAGTCTTTGCTTGAAGACGGCTGGTAGGATAGACAGGACTGCTAAGACAGCCAGGACGATGACCGACGTCCAGGAGAGGGCGTCGCCTGCATGGGTCAACTGATACAGGGTCGTACCTGCCTGGATGGCAACAAACGAGGGGGGTGCTACACCTATAAAGAGAATAAAAAACTAAATAAAAACTGAGATTGCACTGGTTATTACTACACCTTTAAAGGTACTATGTCCCATTTGCAGGCCAAAAAAATGAAAAAGGTTAAATTCCAACGGTATTTGAAATACGATACTAATTTAGATCTTCCCTCAAAACGGAAGGGCTTGGAAATGGCTTTTAGTGCGAAAATAACAACCATTAATGTTATAGTGGTGGGGTATAGTTTTAACGAGAGCTTTTTGTAATGATTTCAAGTGTATCTTTTCACATGGAGTCGGGACTTACCCAGGAAAGTACCAATGAAGAAGGGCCAAAGGGAGACTTCTAATATAGGTGAGGTAATGTGATGAAAGTGGGGTCCTGATACCCCACCTGATTTACATTGATTCCTGTGTTATAGTGGTGTGGTATAGTTTTAACGAGAGCTTTTCATAATGATTTCAAGTGTATCTGTTCACATGGAGTCGGGACTTACCCAGGAAAGTACCAATGAAGAAGGGCCACAGGGAGACTTCTAATATAGGCGAGGTAATGTTGATAAACCAATTCGGTAAGAATGGAGTTATTCTGAGAAATATGATGTAGTTAAGAAGATGTTCTCGATGTCTTGCAACCTATGGAATAAAAAGGGGATTGGGGATTGGGGATTGGGGATTGGTTATTGCGACTGAAGAAATCTGATTGACATAACATAACATTGTCTGAACAGCAGAACAACGAATTTGATTAGCCAATTTAGGGCTCTATATGATGTAGTTAAGGAGATGTTTTCGATGTCTTGCAACCTAAGGAATAAAAGGGGGATTGGGGATTGGTTATTGCGACTGAAGATATCTACTCCACATAATAATAATAATATTTTAAAGTCCACTCCAAATTTTATTAAGTTAAACCGAAAATGGAAATTCTTTTTGCCCAATTGATCGTGAGCCCGGCAGCCACTGAGCAGCGCCAGATCGACATTGCTCTATCCTTTATTGTTGAACGCCAAACAAAGTAGCAGCAACTCCCGTCTTTTAACATGACGCGGCCAGGGTTCGAACCCACGACCTCCCGGTTGTGAGGCGGACTGAGCCAACACATATGTCATATGAGTAGCAGCAAAACTCCTTGGGGCTCTCCTTGCAGGGACTAGTGGTGTGACCAGGGGCCCGTTTCACAAAGCATTTTTCAATGACAAAAACCAGTGACAAATCTGCTGATAACCAAACAAAAGCAAGGATTTCAGTAGCTTATAACAATAACTGTCATTTTTCACTGAAGACAAGTTTTGTGAAACGCCCCCCAGCTGTCAACAATTATTTGTTGATACCTTAACTGGCTATTGTTTGCCATTGCACAATATACGCAAACAATATTGTGAGATTGATGTAGGTGTAATACATGTAATAAAAGCATGTGGAAGGCATTATTATCAAGGGCTCCCTATATTCTGTGATATGTTATCATTGCTTTGCTACAATGAAATAATAAAATTAAAGTTGTAATATTATCATATAGCAATGAAAAACAGAACATGGTCAGGAGGATTCCTTTAACACTGATGCCTTGTGAATAGTGAAAGTATGGAAATTGTTTTATGAATATGCAACTACCTTCTTTGAATATTCATGTTTTTGAGGGGAACTCAAGATCATTAGGGAGAGAATAAACCTTCACTAATTTTGAAGTCATAAATTGTCTTGTCTGTCAAAATGTTCTTAATTTACCACGATTCAATTTGTTAAGTATAGAAAATATGACTTTCTTTAACAGCCTCAATCTAAGAAAATAATTAGAAAAAACACCTGCACCAACTGCAGTTCTCCAAACTGGAGGAAGCCAAGAAGAAGAAGAAGAAGAAGAAGAAGAAGAAGGTATTGTCATCACTAACAGATTATATTACTTGCGATAGACCAGTTAACTAATTATTCAAATTGTATGCATACTTTTTAAACACAGGTTATTCTTGACAATCTGGAAAGCTTTCCTGAGATTTGCCTGACATAGCAACATGAAACATATGCAAAAAGACGCCAAGTATTGAAGTTCATTAATTACAACAGGTTAATGGAATAACTCATCACTATAGGTCCCCAGGAAAGAAACATCCATAAATTAAATATGTTATACTCTCGTCTTATCCTAATTTCAAATTTTCAGGCAGCACTAATAAGGCATTTCCTTTCTAGCTGTTTCACCATTCTCATAAATACTCACTTTTCCCTATATTTTGTCCAGATTACCCTTATGATGTATATTATATTGCATGTTATTTTATCTAAATGTTTTTTTATGATGAACGATATAAATTTGACTATCTATCTATCTAAACCTGTCTATTACATATATGCATACATACAAACTACAAAGAATCGGAAAACAAATCACTTACCGTTGCTGACCATTTTTCTACCCTTTCAGGAATGTACTTCTGAACTAACTGAACTCCGACAAAATATGATATCATGTAGCAGTTACTGGCACCAATAGCAGAACACTGCAAACAGAAAAAAACACAAGAACAAGAACATTTTTAAAATGTCAGTTTTCAATGGAGGCTTGAATACATACATGAACAGACGTATGCCATGTTAAAATGCGGGGGGGGGGGGGTTCTTTTAACCCTCAATGTTCCAGATTTTACACCACTAGAAATTAAAATTAAATGTAAAATCTCTTTTATTACTACGACAGCCTATAAGAAATATCTTGTGGTTGGTACAATGACAATGTTAACTCACTGCCTACTGGGACCGGTTGGCTCCGGTATTAAGCCTATGCAAATGCGAGAATTCAGTCCTCAACGGTTAAGGCATATGAACAACCTACAATATGGACTTTTAGATTTGCATGACGAGAACGTGGACTGCGACGTGTGACATCCTTTTAAGGCAATGTGACGTCCTTATAAGGCACTGGCAGTGACGTCACATTGCCTTAAAAGGGCAGTCCACGTTCTCGGCCTGCAAATCTAAAAGTCCCTGTTATGGCTTTTGTTGCAGGCATCCAACATCAGGTTACAGGTCATTTTAGTACGTCAGACACGCTTTTTGAGGGGAACAAATTGACTCTGTATCTTACTTTGTATTTTTTGTTTTACTATCTTGTGGTCCTTTTCATATGCCATACTATATATTGTATTATTGTCTGTATGTCTTTATGGTTATGGTTAAATAGAATATCTAGAAAATGAACAAAATTGTGGTCTTTCTATACAGGTACAGTCAAACCTGTCTATAGCAACCACTCAAGGGAAACACAAAAAGTGGCCTTTGTAGACAGGTGGTCTTTGTAGACAGGTTCCTTTAATACATGATTCAATAAAAAACCATTTTCAAGGGGAACAACAAATGTGCTTGTTGTAGACAGGTTCCTTTAGTACATGATTCAATGAGAAACCATTTTCAAGGGAAACAACAAATGTGCTTGTTGTAGACAGGTGGTCACTAGAGCAGGTTTGACTGTAGTTGATAGAGAAGGAATGACCTGGAATGACTACATCATACTTATTTTGAACGGGTGTGTCTAAAAGAGCACTGAATTAGAAAATTAAACATAAAATTGAAATTACTCACCAGACAGACTAAAAAGAGAGCTACAACAAACGGGAATAAGAATCCCGATAATATACTCAGGAATATGGAGCCTGGTATAGCGAAGGTTTGTAAACTGAGGGGATGAAAAGGGTCAAGGAAATAATAACAACACAATTTATCCGTATAACTGATCGTACAAGTCTAGACAGAATCCCTCTCTTCAATAATGAAAGGGCAAATGTATTTATTTGAGGCTAATTACATGCCCACAACTACATTTGGGGTATATCCTCTCCCCCTTCCCCTCCTCTTCCATTCCAACAGCTTATAATCCCCCTTCTTTTTACTATCACCTGGGCCCCATTCCACAAAACTTGTCACCAGTGACAAATGACATAGCCCACAACACCAGTAGGGTCAGGGCTTACTTTGAATCATCAGTTCATCGCCTTCGGTCGGGTGGTCGCGTTACACGACCTTTCGTGAAACGAACAGGGAAGATCTCAAGACCATTTATTAGATACATGTATGTCGTAGGGTTTTCACAAAGTTTTGGGTAAATTGGACCAGACCATTTGTAGATGAGAGGGGTTTATTTCACAAACATTACCTCCGATATTTCATGAATAAAGGGGCATGTTTTTGCAAAAGGTCAGGTAACGCGACCACCCAACAGGACGGCGATGACACAACGATTCAAAGTAAGCCAAAGATCAACTTTAAGTTAGACTTAACTATGGCAGGCCGTTCATGCGCCAGTTTCCTATCACCATTTACTGGCATTTGTCTCTCAAAGGACATACAAATTATGGCCGCAAATCTACAGAATTGACCTTTTTGATAATTCATTATTGAAGGAAAAGATATTATCTAAAGATTATTATGGTGAGAGGAAAAACAGTGGCATGAACGGCCCGCCATAGTTAAGTCCAACTTAAAGTCGATCTTAGTCTTTGTGAAACACCCCCAGGGTTAATATCACTGGAGCATATCTCAGAGCAGCAAAGGATACAATATGTATGTAATAAAGAATGCTGCCGTCACAGCAATGGAGTTCTGTTCGTTGTAACGGGATAATATCTTTCCTAGAACTTTGGCGTCGTCCATATTCTTCGGCAGTTTAATATGCTCCATGTCATCTCTGAAATAAGGCAGAATAAAGCAAATACATGTTCACTCAGTATGACTCATGCAAGAGTGTGCATAGCCATTTAACAGTATATGAGTCTTTGAAAGAAAACTCCAAAATCATATTTATGACTCCAGAACCTTGCAGTACACACCAATACTTATACATGTATGCTACATGATCAACTTTTTTCTGATCTATTCCACACCATTTCCTTCACAATGCAATTGCATAACCAGAACTCAACTTTATCTTTAAATCAGCATTGCCAAAAACATGGAAGCTTTTTTAAAGTGAAACTGATGCCTTTCGAGGTATGAATTTGACAACCACACTTTTTATGTGTGTAAATACCATTGTATTACCGTATTTCTTTGTCCCTTTTTCTCCTGTTAGTGTTTGCATTTTGTGTAGGATCATTTACCGATAAGTTTCTGTAACCCTTTGATGATCCAACCACTTTGTAGTTTCCTTTAGTATTTTTCCTTTTTATGTTTGTTGTAAGAAATATTCAATTGCATGCTTTTATGAAAGTGGTGAGAAAAAAATCTAATTCTATTCAATTCATTTCATTTCAATTCAATTCAATTTTATTCAATTCTATTCAATTCAATTCAATTCAATTCAATTAAATTCTATTCAATTCAATTAAATTAAATTAAATTAAATTCAACTCAATTCAATTCAATTCAATTCAAATTCAATTCAAATGTCTTGACTCACTCATCAATTTCTGGAAAGCTCCAGTAGACTAGGCCCATGATACAGACGGATGAAAGGAATATAAGAAGAACAATGAGGGCCGGACGAGAGGTCTGGACTTCGATAGATTCTAAAGTCTTCATGCTGGGTGCTTCTGCGCTTTCAGCTATCCGTTGGACATCTAGAAATGGTAGGAGAGTCGATGATAAATAGTTTAAAGGTAAAAACCAGTTTTGGAAACGCCCCCCTCTCAAAAAATGAAATGGAAGCTCTATTACCAATCATGTGAAAGAATATGTTAGACTAATACGTAATCATACAATTTTGACAAGAAACTGCCTACTAATTGAAATATTAGGTATATTATTATATCTATTTGCACCTGATACATATAACGCACGTGTCATGTATGTGTCGCGTAGTCCCATATTTATCTTGCTGTGTACAGTGCTTGCAACTTTACCGAGACTGGGCCAAATTTATTATCATTTTGACGATTCCAGAACCCTGCAGTATGCACTGCTTATAAGGTAGATGATCGACCTTTTCTGATCGATTCCACGTTTCTTTCACAATGCAATCGCATAACCATAACTGGTCTTAATCTTTAAAGGCATTTTTTAACAATGTTTCCAGTTTTACAAATGTGAGATGCATGGCCCTACGTGTTATCAACTGTCTGAGATATGTTGTAATATTTAAAGTTTTAAACATTAACAAAAGATCAACTTTTTCAATGGACTTGTCATAATGTCAAAGAGGACCACTACCGGTTACCTGAAACAGATTTATGATAAGGGAAGGATCATTAAACTCTTCAAAGCAAAATGAGATAAACTGTGAAGATTCTATTGCTTGGACAAATTTCTTACCATTTTGTTCTTTTGTTGGGTGCCTTTGGTCCACACTTTGGTCCACCTTAGGACCTTCTCTGGACTTCCTTCGGAGGTTATATCTGGTCTGTTCCATCTTAGATTATCTTGAAAAGTCAATTGCACATTCCCAAATCTATGGACAGAAACAGATCAAAATCAGATTTTTTTCCATTTTTTTCAAGGGAACCCCGTTTCCAAGCAAAGTCTCCTTTGAAGTATTTCACTAGTGTTTATCCGCGATTAATAGTATTTATCGGCAATAAATAGTGTTTATCTGAATTTTGGGGGTAATGGCGCGCTATAGTAAAATAGCACATTGCCACCGATCCATTATCGCTGAGCTCACGTATCAGTAGGAGTGCTGCGCCGCATAAACAAGGATACCCTCGTAAACTCGGACAAATTGCTTCCTAAAAAAAAAGGATCTTCTGCATTTTTGCAAATTTTTTTTTATCTGCGCTCTGCAGGTTTTGGGTTCCTGAACCGCACTCTATCGATACAAAAATCAGATTTCGCATAAGAAAATAACCCCAGTTTGTCTGTCTTCCCAAGGATTTATCACTTATAACTGTAGAAAGTCAATGTAAAATGCATCAAGAAAATCATTGCAAAAAGCATTTTTCCCATCGCCAACGAGCGGATCGGAAATATGCAACGTCTGCAAAAATGCGGAGGCTCCTTAATTTTGAGGACACTTCCATCCGCGTTTACGAAGACGATCGTTATTCTCGGACCAGCGCCCCTACTGCGTACGTGCGAAGACTCTGGTAAAGGGAGGAGAAAAAGGGCTTTATTTTTAAAAGTAAGTTTTTTTGACATTTCTTTCCACTTTACTAAGAGAATCATGTACCATCATGGTATATTCAACCTAATGATTTGATAGTCCACGACTCCACGTTATGTTGTATTAGTAGAGTATCTTACACTACAGGTACACAAGTTCTAAAAATGGAATCTTTGATCAGTTTCATGTACACATGTACATGTATACAATGCTAGACTCGAGGTGAATACGCATGCCATTAGCATTGACTCTCTCTTTGCTTTGCTGGAGTGTTTTAGAGTATTTCAGGATGTTTTAATAACTTCTGGAAGCTGAATTGAGTTAGGCAGAATCTTAAGAACTCCCCATACCAGACGATTATTCAATTCTGTCTAATTATAATCTAGCCAGTGTATGGAGGGGTGACCAAAGTTCGCGCAGATTTTAGAACATATTAGAAAATGTGATATTCGATCCATGGTTTCTCATATTCTACACAAATTTATTTACTTTAATTAATACCAAATGGACAGCAAAGTTTTATACTACCAATTGGTTCAACTAGAAAATTTATCGTCAAAGGATTTCAAAGATATTGTGATCTAAAAATTTGATGTCCGATCGTGCGTGCGCGCTGCATCTAAGAAAGTCTTAAAACAACGAGACCTAAGTTCACGCACGGGGGGTTACAGCTGATTTATAAAAAAATATGATCCATGCATCAATACATGCAATAATAAGGTTATAATTTGCAAGGCAAAATATCATACAACCAGTCAGTACCATTTATTACTTACAATTTTGAGGATATCTGCTCTCAAAATGAAGATTTCCACACCCTAATCGCAATATCGGTAAGTTGATAATTTTTTGGAACGGACGCAAACAAATTAAAAGATCGCAAAATTTGTCAATATTTTCACAATTTTGTACCCAATTCCAAAGAAAATTTCATCTCTGGGTAATTTTATGTTCCTCTTTCCATTGGTGATATCAGATTTTCGAAATCTTACTGCTTTTTTTTGAGATAGCAAACTTAGGTCACGCGCGAACTTTGGTCACACCACCATACATGTATTGTCTACATGGCAAGCGCACTCAACTTCATCAGAGTTGACCATACGCCAATTTTATCGGATGGGACAGACGATATTTTACGACATAACTTCTACCGGTATTCAAGCTTGATGCGATTAAACAAACATGGATTTGCATAAATTACAATCATAAAAGCAGGCAGGAGCTCACTTGAAATAATGAGTTATCAAATGTTCTATATTTTTATCAAATTAGTGCAACAAAAAGAAAAATACATACCTGACCAAACAAAGATTTTGTGACACCGGAAACTGAAGTTGTCGACTCGATTTACCACGAATACCGTCATCTGATATAATACGACTGCGCTGATTACCGGACCAGTCCGCCTAAGTGGACGAAATTTCAGTACAGGCAAACCACTCCCCCTCCCCCGCAGAATAGATACAGGGAAAGGGCCTATAGTTGACACATACACCCCCCCCCCCCCCCCATCTTTGTTTATCTTTCTTTTTTTCTTTATGTTCTTTTCTCTTTAAAAAAATATTTATGACAAATGCTTGCTTGTCGTATATTTACTACAATTTTATTCTTGTACGCCCCCCCCCCCTTTTTCCGGCGATTCCTGCAGGTGTTTCTGCCAAGTGCTGCTATCCAGGGAAAAGGCCTACACAGTGGACACATGCATGCCCCCCTCCCCCATCTTTGTTTATCTTTCTTGTTTAATTTATGTTCTTTTCTCTTTTTAAAAATATTTATGACATATGCCTGCCGTCGTATATCTAGTATACAATTGTATTCTTGTACGCCCCCCCCCCCCCCCCCCACCTTCCGGAGATTCCTGTTTCTGTCAAGTGCTGTCCCCGAATTAATATTCGGTATTTTTTCTTTCTTTTGTCATTAAAACATATATAAGTGATTTAAAAATTTTAAAAAACATCACGCCTTTTTCCATTAGCCGTTAATTGGCCCCGTATAATCGTATATTTATTTAATTATTTATTTATTTATTTCCCATATTTATACAGGGTATATCTCTTTCATATTAAAAACTGGTCTTCCATAAGGCCCTGTCTATATTATAATACCCGTCCTGACCTTGTGTGTACACTCATCATACACATTATATTTTGGTCTAATTAACCCATCCGGGCATGTGAGTGTGAGGTAATCAACATTCGGCTTATAGAACTAAAGGTAGTTATTAGGATCGAGCACGTGTCAAGATAAACGGGGGCACTCATCTGAGGTGGAAAGTGGCATTTATTTAAGTGAGAAAAAAGGGAGTTCTTATTACGAAGGGAAAAGTGCATTTATTAAAAAGGAAAAGTTGCACGAGACAAAGTAAAAAAAAAGGGCAAAAATATCAGAGATAAAAAGGGGAAAGTCTCGCACCTGAAAAGAGGTACTCGGTCACCAGAGATGAAACGAGAGGAAAAGGACAGTTATTAGAAAAGAAAAGGGGAACTTTGGGGGTACCTGAAAAGTGTGGACACAGTGCCCCCCCCCCCCCCCCCCCCCACCGGGAGTGCCGCGCCTCTTGCATACTGGGCAAATGTGAGGGAAAAACCGGAAAATCATGTAATTTTAGCAATCACTGGTATCGAATTAGAAATTAAACCACGTTTGCATTTTATTTGGTGGTCAAATGCCCCCCCCCCCCCCCCAATCCATCATTTCGCCAGTGCATTCCAAATATCTGTCTATATACTTTCGAGTAAAGATGTGGGTGGATTATTATAACGCAATGTTGTACTAAACCATATCAGGAGAACATAGGAGGAGAGGGGGGAGGAAACAAATCGGTATCGCCTACATGATGTCATATTACTATCATTATTATTTGATAAATTTATTTTCATTCGGAGAAAAATGAGGATGAGGCGGAAGAGGGAGAATAAAGAAGAGCGGGGAAGATGAGGGGGAAGAAGATGGCCAAATGGGTTAGGAGGGGGTTGCTGGTAGCTTGAGTGGAGTCTTGGAGGTAGGGGTCTAGTCTATATTTTATAACGTTTTAATAAAAATGAGGAGGGAATAATTTTTTTGACTGATTAGAAGGTAGTTATTTTGTATTTAAAGGATGACTTGATATCTCAAGATAAATTTTTAATATCAGTGGCTATTGCCATCTACGTATACTTACTGCAAATTCCCCCACCACCCTGATCTTAAAACAAACAATATCCATATTAGAATTAAAGAAGCTTAGATGCTAGACTATTTTTCATCAATTTCGTCGCTAATCAACGGTACGCGAAAATGGCAGCCAAAATCCGTTACGCTACAGATCTGGATAAAACTGTTCTTGTTGGGAATTTTGACAAGCGAGGGTGGATTCAAGTAGGAGGAGATGATGACTGGAATTTTTATTGGTGAGACTTTGTTACATTCATGAATTAGAAGAGCTTGTGTAGCGGGTGATTCTGGTCACTTATTGTAATGTTATTGTCGGCCGAACGAACGTTGAACGAGGTCGACCAAAGGCAGAGGGGATTGCACTCCGCGCTGCACGCCCGAAGTGCTGGCGGAGAAATCCCTCTGTACCCGCTCAATCGAGTGCTTCGCATATTTTACTTCAGAACCGACAGAAGTTCAGCTATTGTTAACTCGAGATCTAAAAAACGGTCTCTAGGACTAGATCTAGCCTTGACTCCACTCATCATACACAGGCCTTAGATATAGGTTGTATGATGATGTATCTGGCCAAAATCTGAAAAAATTCAGGCCTTAAATTTCAATATTTTTAGGGCAAGGCTTGCACTTTTCTGTAGGGCACATTCCTAATCCTAATCCTATATTACAGCACAAATAGGAAGAATTGGAAAGGGCACAACAAATCTCCAAGGCCAATGAGAGGGGCATTGAGGCCAATCAAAGGGGCATCCACGGCCATGGCCTTGGTGGCCTTGGATTAATTTAAGCCCTGAAATTTCTAAAATTAAAAAGGTAATGAAAATCTAAATTAACTTCTATTAATTATTTTAATGATGTTACTAGACTAGGCTACCGTTAGAACTTAGAAGTAGAGTAGGCCCTACTTAGATCTAGATGGGATTCAATCAATGCTGAATGCTCATGCCAAGGCAAGGAGGAGTCTAACTCTAAGACAGTCTCCTAGATATCAACATACTTCTACATGCACCTGTCATTGCTACAATTATCCCGGAATTAAAGTAAGTGTTCCATCCTTTTTTCCCTCCTTTTTTCCTTCTTTCAGGAGCACTGTTGGGACAACCAGAAATATCTTCAATGTAGACAGTGGCTATCGCATGCAAGATGATCAGTAAGTAATTTGTAATTGTAGATCTAATGAAGTTTTATTTCATACTAAATTCTGAATGGTGAGGTTAGTTACCCGACATTCAAAATTGACTTTATTGTATGGCATTGTCAGTTTAGAGCCAGACTGATTATCTCTCTTTCATGAAACTGAAAGGTTCTATCATAAGTATAACTTTTCTTTTGACTGCTTAAAGTAATTGTTCCACCAACAGTGACCAAATAATCCTCAAGAAGGAAGCTTGTATTCACATCGGTTTTGATGGTTGCTAGACTTGTTTATCAAATGAAAACTATGAAGAAAAGTATTTTTCTTTCTGAAACTATTATATTGTGTCTTCCATTTTATGTCAAATTAAGTGATTATGTTGATATCTAGTCTAGACTCTATATCTTGTTTTATTTTGTTTTAATTTTTTCCCCGAAAAATCTCATTTTAGGCTTTTCTAACAGTATGTTTGACATGTTTCTTCATTACAATTTTTTTTAAAGCAAGCAGCCTCAAAGTTTTTTAATATTGCCTTATCTGTTACCGTTAGTCTTAAGAAAACATTTTTTGAGGTTTGTATTTCATTACAAGGGAGTGTTGTGGTCGAGTGGTTTAAGGCGCTTGACTGGAGATGCGAAGGTCGAGGGTTCGAATCCCGACACAGCACTTATATCTTTCGGTAAGATATTAACCTGCACTTGTAATCTCCACCCAGGTGTTAAATGGGTACCCTGTAGGATGCGACCGTCATTGTTGGTCAAACAGTTTTTGAGCGTCAAGTAACGCCTGGCTGGAATGCTCCCCGGGGAGTAGAGATCGTGCACACAGTGTGTGCAAACAAGCACTGAATCCAATGACCAGGGTAATAGTATATTTGTAAGCACTTAGAGACATTTGTATTAAGCGCTATATAAAAACCAAATATTATTATTATTATTATCTTTTATACACACTCCTTTCTTTTTTTACCAGAGTTTTAAACCACTTTCCGAACCACTATGAGCTGACACGCAAGGACCTGATGGTGAAGAACATCAAACGTTATCGCAAGGATCTAGAGAAGGAAGGGAGCCCTCTAGCGGAGAAGGATGAACAGGGCAAATACATGCATCTAGGTAAATAATGACGATGATGGTGGTGGTGGTGGTGGTGATGATGATGATGATGATGATGATAGTGGTAGTGGTAGTGATGGTGATGCTGGTGGTGGTGATGATGATGATGATGATGATGATGATGGTAGTGGTGGTGGTGGTGGTAGTGGTGATGATGATGAGGATGATGATGATGGTGATGATGAGGATGAGGATGATGATGGTGGTGGTAGTGATGATGATGATGATGGTGGTGGTGGTGCCGGTGATGATGATGGTGGTGGTGGTGGTAGTGATGATGATGATGATGGTGGTGGTGGTGGTGATGATGGTGGTGGTGGTGGTGGTGGTGGTGGTGGTGGTGGTGGTGGTGGTGATGATGATGATGATGGTGATGATGATGATGATGATGATGGTGGTGGTGGTGATGATGATGGTGATGATGGTGGTGGTGGTGGTGATGATGATGATGGTGGTGGTGGTGGTGATGGTGGTGGTGGTGGTGGTGGTGGTGGTGGTGATGGTGATGATGATGGTGATGATAATGATGATGATGATGATAATTATGATAATAGTTATGAATAATAATAATAACAATAATTATGTCTACATAATGCGCCTTTACTTGCTATTCTGCTCTTAAACTTAAAGACACTCAGTAGTTAGCTCTCATGGGGAATTCAACACCGTTTGGGTGTTTATGCAATAAGAGGTGCTGTCAATCACCAGGATTAGCCTTCAGTTTTATGACCAGCAGGCCTTATGTAATGTACTGCGGTTTCCACCCATTCCCCCTCATGGTAAAGTCATTATCTCACTTTTCCCTCACCCAGTCACCCGAAGACTCTCTTCGAAAGACTAGGAAGTATTTTTTGATTGGCCTACGGGTTCGCTGTGTGTAGACCTAGTACCTGTACATACGTTCATGATTTGTATCTACCAAGTCTGGTGTCAGCGAATTATGGCCTTCTGCACATGGAAACTGACGAGTGACTCCCTTTAATACAAAATACCATATAATTATCTCAGTTGTAAAGGCAGTAGGGCAACTGATGATGATGATGGTGATTGGTGATGATGATAATAATAATAACAATAATTATGTCTACATAACGCGGCTATATCTAGCTATTCTGCTCTTACTAGTTCAGTTCAGTTCAGTTCATTTTATTCAAAACCATACAAAGCATGATATAATCTGTTACATAAAAAAGAGACTGGTAATAGTACATCAATCAACATATTCTAACTTGATTACATCATAAACTGAACGGTTTTAGGACCCCTTTAGAAGCTAAGCTTGTGAGCGGGGCCCTATAACAAAATACATACATTTACAGTAAAAAGAATGTTACGTATAATTATACAATGGATGAAAAAAACTAAGCTACAGAATATAGAACATACAAATACTCTCACACACACACACACACCACCACCACACACATACACCACCATACACAGCAAACACACTGACGAGTAGGTCCTTAGTGGTCAAAAAGCATTTCAGAATGAGAAACTACTAAGATGCGAATAAAAACTATGTCAGTCTTTCAAGCAGGTACGTTTTAGATAAACTTCTAAACCTAGAAAGAGTTGTACTATTTTTTATATCATCAGGCAGACCGTTCCATTCTTTAATGCAAGAGATATGGAAAGAGGTCAGAGTGACATTTGTTCTTGCAAAAGGCTGTCGAATAAGACACCTTTGACGTGTATTATAATTATGAATTTGCGAGTTCTGACGGAATAAATCTTTTAACGTACATTCATGAGGCATAGACTTAAGATTAAACATAAACAATATGCAATTGAACGACACAAGTCCACTTAGTGGTAACGTTCTTAGTCGAAGGAACAATGGAGAACTTGGATGTCTATAATAAGAATTAGTAATGAGCCGTATTGCTTTCTTCTGCCATACTCTCAACTTATCAAGATATGACTTAAAAGTGTTTCCCCAAGCAACATTACAATATGTCAAATAAGGAAGAATAATACTATTATATAATGTTATCAGCACTCTTTCAGGTAAAATAAATTTTAATCTAAAAATGACACCTACACTACGGGACAACTTTGTGCATACAGCATCTAAATGATTTCTCCAAGATAAATGCTCATCCATGGTTAACCCTAAGAACTGAACATTTTCACTAAGCGCAACATCATGGCCTCCAACATTAAGAAAAGTAATGCCATCTGGAAGCTTTTTACCCTTGGAGCGAAAAATAACACATTTGGTCTTTTGAACATTCAACAATAACTTATTACAACAATACCATGCATACAGTTTCTGAATCTCTTGATTCGCAATTAGTAATAAATCTTCAGCCTTCTTATCAGCCAACAGCAAGCTGGTATCATCAGCAAAAAGTGAGTATGAGAATAATGTTGATGAGTGTATTATATCATTTATATAGATCAGAAACAACAGGGGACCAAGAACAGAACCCTGAGGTACACCATATTTAATAGAAGCAAGTTGAGAATTAGTACCATTCACCACAACAAATTGTGTCCTATCAAACAAATAGCTTTGGAACCAAAACAATGCTACACCACGTATTCCATAATGCTCAAGTTTCCTAAGGAGGATGTCATGGTCAATAGTATCAAACGCCTTAGATAGATCTAAGAATATCCCCAAACAATACTTGTCTCCATCAATACATCAATACAAAATATGATATAATTATCTCAGTTGTAAAGGTCGTATGGCAACTGAATCCCTCCCCCCCCCCCCCCCACCTGTCAAACCAAGCTTCCATGACTTCTTTTCTTTGAGTCCTGTGACCTTTTGAATACCAAATTAAACCTTTACTGGACATTGAGATTTAGCATGTACATGTACATTCTTTTGTGAATAGCAAATTTATATGAATATATAAAAACATAGAAAAAACAGTTCTTTGTCATGTTTTTATAGCTTATCCTGTTTTATCAAGATTCTCTAACTTCTCTAAAATTGAACATGATACAGTTTTGCTATTTAAACAGAGTAATTTTTTTAAATGTGTAACACTACCTACATTTTTGTATTGTAGAGAGTTTTTAGCATGATTCTGATATGTACATTTTGAATTTGTTTTAGACTTCATCCCAGTCACTTTCTTGCTGCCAGCAGACTACAACCTGTTTGTTGAAGAGTTCAGGAAAAATCCTTCAAGTACCTGGATCATGAAGCCTACAGGAAAAGGTAATAAAATGTAATTGTGATGCAAAAAATTGTCTCTCCTCCCTGCCTCCCCCCTCCCTCCCTCCCTCCCTCCCCCCCCCCTCCCTCCCTCCCTCTCTCTCTCTCCCTCCCTCCCTCTCTCTCTCTCCCTCTCTCTCTCTCTCTCTCTCCTCCACCTCCCTCCCTCCCTCCCTCCCTCCCTCTCCCCATCCCTCTATTTCTTCTTGTACATCTTGCTAATGTGTAATATTTTGCCTAATTTCTTCATTTCCTTCTTCTTTTTTTTTTTTGGGGGGGGGGGAGGGGGGTAGGGGAGGGGTACATATTTTCTGACCAAATGATTAATAATATAGTATCCCATAAACTAGCATTAATGCTTGTAGTTATAAATTTTGAGTAACTTGTTTCATTTGCTCTGCTTTGTGCTCAAATAGATAAACATCGGAATAACATTCAATGGGAATTCTGAATTGGGTATTGATGGGGGGGGGGGGGGGGTGGGGAGCGGGGGCCTGTGTTTAATGTGAAATAAAGAAAATAAAAAGAAGGATAAATAGTGGAATACCGCAAATGTTTTTTAGAAGAGTTTGAAGAGTGTAGATGTGATAATAGTGGTTGGCATTTCTCTTTAGAAAAGTACCAAGATACTTTCCTAAAAGAAGGAATATTAATCCTGTAGATTTCTGAGTCATTCTGAGCAGTGAATATTGATAAACAGAGAACAATATATATTAATATAAAAATCAGCAGTAGCTTTATGCTATTCAATTTGATGTATCATTTCAAAAAGATACTCATCTGAAAAGTAAAATGGCTAGTATTATTTCAGGCCTTCTACACGTATCTCTCTTATATACAAGTATATTGAGCATTTACTTTTACCAATCTATATTTGTTCTATTGAACACTTTTTGAAAAGTTCTTATCCTCTCCACTTTCTTTTTATCATAGGCCTGACATCTCTTTATGCAAGGATATTGAATGTTCATCTAATAATAATTATAATCTAGGCTTCTATAGTTCATATCAATTTGCTTTACAATTGTAATATATATCCAATGTTTCTTTCATATTTATTCTTACATTTTGTTTCATGATACACTGCTTGAATTATTTTCATCCTTTTCATTTTTTTTTCTTTATTCAGCCAGGGGAATTGGAATCTTTCTGATCAACAAACTCTCTCAGATTAAAAAATGGTCAAGAGACAGCAAGACTTCATCGTGAGTGATAGCTCTACTTCTTATGGTGGATTCATAATTAACATCGCCCCCACCAAGTTTGGGCCGATGAAACAAATGTCGGTCAGGCCATGCTTCTTTGGTCTTAAATCCTTTTAAAAGTTAAATTATGCCTTGTGCTTCAGTGTGTCGTTGTTTAAAATGATGCTGTGTATCTAGGCTTTGCCATGAAATATGTTTCAAGCTAGCATGGTTATAAATCTTTAATTAGAAGCTACCTATTTAATTAAGTTGGGTAACCTTATTTTTATGCGCACCGTATAAAATAAAAACACCTACCCAGTAGTTATGTATGGTAGTCAGGGACTTTAGCCTCTGATACTCAAAAGCGTTTGGAAAGTTGTGAATGGGGTTTTTAAGAAGAATGATGAAAATCCTCTGGACTGACAAAGTTAATAATGAGGGAGTTCTTACACGAGCTGGAGTGCAAAGGAAAATGATACGTGAGATGCTGATTAGGCAGTTGAAGTTCATGGGTCACATTACACGTAAAGAAGGCCTAGAGAATCTTGCTTTGACAGGGAAAGTTGTGGGAAGAAGGAGTAGGGGAAGAAGGAGGATACTTTGGATGGACAGTCTGCAGAAATTGTTGGAAGAGAGAGGAGTGAAAGAACTGGGAGTGGTGCTAATAGAGAAGGCTAGGAGCTGAGGGTTGTGGAACAGCATGATCGCCAAAGTCAAACGATATGGCACTTTTTAATAGAGAGAGAGATAAAATAAGATTCCTCATTCCATTGACAGGTTCCAAGCACCATCTGCTAAGGATGCCTATGTAATCTCTAAGTACATTGATAACCCATTACTGATCGGAGGAAAGAAGTTTGATCTGCGTATCTACGTCCTTGTCACATCGTTCAGACCTCTCAAGTGCTATCTGTAAGTATAGAAGGAATTGGTGTGAAGAGGAAGGAGAGGGGACAAATAGAAAAGAATGTTCTGTAACACATGTTCATTCAATTAAAAAATTCACTGTTTTAATTTGATTCCCTCTTTGTATAAAGCATTAGTACAATACATTGGATTAAAATATGCAATTCCATACAAACAAATTCATTTGAATGACATTTATAAATATGTCATATTACACTTTTAATTCATGGATACATGTATCACCAACAATTATGCCTTTCGCCTCCTGTGACCCGTTTCACAAAGCCTTTTTTCAATGACAAATGACAAAAATCAGTGACAAATCTGCTGATAACCAATCAGAAGCAAGGATTTCAGTAGCTTATAACAAAAACTGTCATTTGTCACTGATGACAAGGTTTTTTTTTCACAAAGATCCTAAGTTGAACTTATCACTAAGTTAGACTTAACAATTATGGAAAGCTGTTGGCATCTATGAAAATATTTTCTAAAAGTTATTTTAAAAGGCATAAAATGTTGATTCAAATCATTCATATTTTCTATCATCAAGGAGATTTCATGTTCTTGATGCAGAATTTATAAAAAGTCTAAAATACTTGAATTTTTGCTTTTGAATATATTCTTTTTTAAGGCTACAAATGGCTATCCATAATGTTTAAGTCTAACTTAGAGTTAAGATCGACTTAGGATCTTTGTGAAACACCCCCCTGGACTGATCTTTATGTGGCAATGCATTTCGCAAAGCTACTTTTTTGTGACTTTGCGTTCTACTCTAGGTTTTTGTCTTGTCTGTTTTTCAGATACAGGCAAGGATTCTGTCGTTTCTGTACTGTGAAGTACAATGCCAACGTGAACGAGCTAGATAACATGTTTATCCATCTCACCAATGTGTCCATACAGAAACACGGGGTGAGTTTAATTCATTGAATAGATAAACACACGGGTGAGTATAATTCATTGAATAGATAAACACACAGGTGGGTATAATTCATTGAATAGATAAACACACAGGTGGGTATAATTCATTGAATAGATAAACATTCAATTTCATTTGATTTTTGATTTCATTTCTTTTTCCACTTAAATATCCACAAATTAAACGGACATATACTGTATAAACCATACAGTATTACAATCAAATGAATTACACTAGTAATGAAATACTGATAAGTATGTACGTTTACAGAGTACATTTGAGTTTGAGAATAAGACAAAATATTTTATGTTGCTTGATTTAGCTGAGAGGGGAAAAAATGGAATCTCAGGAAAGCTAGGCTTGTTGAGCGAGATTCCCAGTATATTAAGTACTAAATCATCATCAGCATGCATCACATCCCGTATATGTCTGCTTCCGGAGAGATCAAAGACGTTGCAGGGGAATTATCTGTAGTTTTTTTTATTACATCACGGCCACATTGAAAGAAAATTCAACCGAATGCTGGAAAAAGTATGCTGAACCACTCCTCATGCAAGGGAAATTGGTAAAGTTGTTACTTTTTATCCAAGGAGAATCTTACATGAAAGTTTTTTTTTTTTTTCTTCCTGACTGCTAAGAAAGCTAAGAAAGCATTTGTATGCTTGTATTAAAGGAAGCAACCAGGGGGTGGGGGCCGAAATTTTTTAAGTCCTCTCTGAGGGACTTGATGTTGAGGATTAATCCCTTTAAACACCAAAAAGCAGAAGCACATCGACTTTGTTTCTAACCTAGGAACTCCCGGTTACGAGACCACTGTTCTTCCGACTGAGACATGACCCCTCCTGCTGATGGGATGTACGGGTATACATTATTATTCCGTTTTGTTGCAGGGGAATAACAGTGTATCTGTATAAAAATTGTGTTATTTACTTCTTGCAGGCTGAATTCTATATTTGAATACACTATTATTATCTCTTTCTGTATTAAAAAAAACAAACTTTTTCCTGTCAAAAATTATTTGCTTTACACACGTACCACAATAATGAATAATGTAGTACATGAACTAAACTTTAGGAGATATTTTTCTTGCAGGATCATTGTTATACATTAATTGAACCGTTATGATTATTGTCTTTACAGGATGAATATAATTCTCACCATGGTGGTAAATGGACAGTTCAGAACCTGAGACTACATCTGGAAGGCACCCGGGGAAAAGAGGTGAGATGTAACCCCGTCCTCCTCCCCCTCCCCCCCCCCCCCCTCCCTCCCTCCAAGGAACAAATCAACAATAATTTTATTCCTTGAGTTAAACAAAGCTAATCTCAATTTTGGTAAAATTGTAATATTGTTATATGTTATTATATTCTACATACTAAGAATCTCACTCTACGATAGGTGAAAAGTAAATCATGTGATGAAAGCTAGTTTGCCCATCATTGATGGGAGAAGAAAAGTTTGTTACCCTGAACTACTATCTTCAGTGAAAGTGTGTTGCACTCAGTAGTACTATCTACACAGTGCAACGCACTTTAATTGTATACGTTGCATATTGCTCTCCTCTTTAAGCGCTTTTAGTGTTAGTACGCAAACTTTGGTCACGCGCGTACTATGGTCACACCAGTAGCACCATACTGCATGCACCGTTTGCTAGCTGTTAGTTGATGACTTGTTGCTCTGAAATGATGGAAGAAGTGATCACCTTTTCGTTTCAGGCGATGGCAAACTATCACTTCCTCAGCGATCTGAATGACTACACCATCTTTCCTCAGCTTCGCTTTGGAAAGATAGCTACATCCAGATCGCCTCGGAAGTGATAGATTGTCCCATCACCTTCACCAACAGCAATTTTTGCTCATGATATTCCATCTTTTATCTTTGTATATACTGTGATGATGATAGTAATAAATGTAAATTCAATTCAATTTAATTTGTATTGATCATGTTCCTATTACAGGTAACTGATAAGCTCTTTGATGAGATGAATTGGTAGATATTTCTAGTTTTGATATTGTCGTCATCTGTTATGATATTCCATCTTTTATCTTTGTACATATTGTGATGACTGATGATGATAGTAATGAATGTAAATTCAATTCAATTCAATTTGTATTGATCATGTTCCTATTACAGGTAACTGATAAGCTCTTTGATGAGATGAATTGGCAGGTTGTGCATTCTCTAAGAGCCGTCTCTGTAAGTATCATTCACCTGACAATCAGGGCCTCATTTCATAAAACTTGGTATCAGTAACAACAAATTACAATGATGGTTATAAGCTACTGAAATCTTTAATAACAAAAAATAAATTGTTTCTTTTATAGCGCTATATCCAATTTACAACTGATCAAAGCGCTTTACAAAACAAATACATCAATGAATTTAAACTCAACAAAAATATGATAGAAAATGTAATGCAGTTAATTACAATGTAAATAGGTGTGAATTGAGGAGCTGTGGACCAATCACATGTTTGTGTGTGTAAGACTAAGAGCTATCTAATATATTTTATATCTTCCTTGATCCCCCATCCCATCTCTTCTCTCTCTCTCTCTCTCTCTCTCTCTCTCTCTCTCTCTGTATCCCCCTCCGGCCCTCTCCCCCCCCCCCTCTCTCCCTCTCTCTCTCTCTCTCTCTCTCTCTGTCTGTCTGTCTGTCTATGCCCTCCCCCTCTGGCCCCCTCTCTCCCCCTCTCTTTCCCCTCTCTCTGTCTCTCCCTCACACTTTCTCTCGATCTCTCTCCCCCCTCTCTCTCTGTCTACCCCCCCCCTCTCTCTCTCTCTCTACCCCCCCCCCCCCTCTCTCTCTCTCATGGTACTCATCTCTCTATGTCTTCTCATTCCAGACTGTGATGGCCAATGATAGACACTGCTTTGAGTGTTATGGGTATGACACCATCATTGATGACAACTTAAAACCATGGCTTATTGAAGTGAGTAGAAAAGTCACAAAGAAATATACATTGTCTATCATCAATCAATTTTGAGCTAGAATGGCATCATTAGGCGCGTCTTCATCATCTCAAGATTGCCAAATAGCCCCCTATTTCTGATTTGGGAAATAATCCAGAAATTACAAATCGCATCTTCATCAGCTCGAGATTCGACCTCGAAACTTGAAACTCTAGTGCGAGTCTTCGGTCTGGTGAAGACGCACCGGACAAATAGCTGGATATCTTGCCAAATAGTGGGAGATTTTGCAAACTATCCCAAGATATCTTGCAATGGGATGACAAGCCCGACCAAATATCCCGCTAATTGCAACTTTAGGCTGATGAAGACGCAAATCAGCTGGATAGTTTGCGATCGGGATAGTTCAAATAGCGGGATATTTGGCAATCAGGCCTAATGCATATACTAGAGAATATACCCTTCTTGCTCCATAAAGATAATACAATTAACAACTAAATTTTTAATACTGAATTTGAAGTATTTATCTGTCCTTTTGTATGTTCTATCTTTAATACTTCTGTTTCTTCGTTTATAATGCAGATGTTTTTTTGTGATATCTTTTTTTCCCTCCACAACTGCGCCTTGAGCATTTGATTTCATGTAGATTCGGCCGCTTATAAATCTCATATATTATTATTATTATTATAGACTTTGTGGCAGCTAGTTCTGGGGGGTGTTTCATAAAGCTGTTCGTAAAGCTACGCATGACTTTACGAATGACTTAAATATGAAAAGCCAAATGGGAGGATCAATCATTTTTAACTGCGTCAACTAAAGTTGAACTGTACAGATGTAGATTAACATTCTTACTATAACAAACATTTTTAATGCAAAGTATGTTTTTTTTGCCATAATTTAATTGAGGTTATTGAAAATATAGTCACACTTTGGGCATCACATCTGGCACTTCATATTCAAGTCGTTCGTAAAGTCATGCGTAACTTTACGAAAAGCTTTATTAAGCAACCCCCCTGGTGCAAAAACACTTCCAAAGCACTCATACAATACCCACAATCATGTATAAAGCTTGGTATGCCTGTCAAGACTTCAGTATTTCGTGAATATTTTCTACTCACTCCCAGGTAAATGCGTCTCCATCACTGACATCAACGACAGCCAATGACCGAATTATGAAATACAACCTCGTCAATGACACCATCAACATTGTCATGCCAAATGGAGAAACACCAGAGTAAGACTTTTTGTTACCTTATTGCTTAGATTTAAAGGCATCGTTTAACAATGTTAAATCTGAGATGCATGGCCCTACGTATTATCAGTGTCTGTGATATGGTGTAATTTTGAAGCCCTAAAAAAATTGCGCTTCAAAATGATCATGATCGAAGTGCCTAAAATTTTTTTTTAAATCTTTGAGTGATAGGTTTTACCATACTCATTTTCCCTGATAGACTGTAGTGTTATGAAAACCGTTAGGAGAACGCAAAATTTGATTTTGATTTCCAATCATAAATATCTTGATAATATCAGACAGCGATCAGCTTGTGTAAGTCATGGGATTCATGCATTACCTAAAGGTTTATAATTATGATTGCAGCATGAGCTAAATCAAGGATTTTGTTTCACCCTATTTAGCCCGGGCTATTTTGAAACTGCATAGCCCGGGGGGGGGGGGGGGGGGGGGGGGGGCTTCTAAGGCCCCCCTATGATCTCGGCCGTGAAACGCCCGATCGCCGCGAAAATGTGCATACATGTCAAGTGAAGTGTATAGAATACTATGGTAATTTCAATTTTTTTTGAAAATTCACTCATTTGCATATTTATGGTAATTTATGCAAATAAGGTCATAAAATTCACATTTTTGCCCATAAATCAGACATTATTCATATTTAAGCATTCTCTCTCACTACATATATTTGTTAGACCATTTGGAATAATAATACAACACAAAAAATTGAAAAACCAGGGTTATTCCTTATGTTATCTATTGTTTTGATAATTTCTTATGTATTTCTGTGTTTTTTTAACTTATGTATTTAATTGTTTTGTTGTTTTATTTCATTTCCAAGTATAATTCAACTATTTTGACCCCAAAATAAACACCTAAACTATAAACAAGACCAAATAACCAATGTTTTATCTCTTTATTTGAAAAATGAGATTTCCATATGTTTTGTACACAAATAAAAAAAATGAGCGATTTTCGGGCTGACATGCGAAGACAAAAGGACACGTGACTTTGTAATGGTAGGTCCGATTTTCGAAAAAATTCTTTCAAAAGATGCGCAAGACTCGAAAGAAAAAAGTCACAAAATTTCAGTGCAAGATTTTCTTGCGTTAAAAAATTATCGTGAAAAATGTCGAGGGGGGGGGGGGCTTCTAAAGCCCCCCCCCCCCCCCTTCAGGCTAAATAGGGTTAAGGATCTGAGACAAAGTTACTGGATCCCTTTAAGTAAAAAGAAACTAGCTCTAAAACTGACGTGCTCTTATTTTAAATCTTGGGGAAATTATACTGTATGATAATGTATGAAACTGTATGATTACATTTATAAGTGTGATAAATTCTTTTCAGTTTGTGACATCTCTTTTACGTTTGAGCAATTGGAAAAGAAAGATTTTGTTGCAGCTATGTATCATACAGTAATACAATGTAGTGTATTTTTGCCTGGGCTCTTTTAATCTATCCAGAGCTACTCATAAATTGCTCATGAGTCCCATGTATTTTTTTTTTCCGTTAACATAACTCTAGTTGTTTGAATAAAAGATAACAAACATTTAACCAGCATTTTCTATATTGTTGATTTGACAGTGTAAGATGGAACAAGATACCTCCTAAAGAATGCTACGGACACTATGATCTTCTGTAAGTATACACCGTAAAGCTAATTCACAAAGCCTTTTTTCAATGACAATTGACATAAGTCAGTGACAAATCTGCTGATAACCAGTCAGAAGCAAGGATTTCAGTAGCTTATAACAAAGACTGTCATTTGTCACTGATGACAAGTTTTGTGGAATGGGGCCCTGGTATAGGAATCGTATGTTAAGAGAACATGGCTATAATTCATTCTGGATTGTTTATCCTGCAGTCGATCTATTGTTTGAACAAAAAGAAAACTCACAAAAACTTGCTGGAAACCATCTTCAATAAAAACCTCAACTCTCATTTGCATATAGTGGCCTGTGTTAAATGGTGTCCGGCCTACTTGCTTTGATTTCCTTATCTTTGTATGCTCATTACTCAGCTCCTGTACATTTTCACCAAAATATCGTTTGGCGCATGCCATTTATTTGTAATCTTGAACATCCAGTGTAAGTTTTGTAGGATTCTGTGAAGATTTATTTTCTATCATTACCATGCAGAACTCAAGCTTATGTTTAAAGTAGACATTCAAAAAAAATCACAAATATGGCCAATTATTACGACCTAGACATAACTCTTTACCCTAGTACTCTGTTCCTTATCAAAGTCAAACAAAACATGCCACAGTGCTGCATGCCTCACCGAGCCCTAAAAGATCACAATGCCTTTGATAGCGCACTTTTTATTTCACTAGTCTCACAGGTGCCTACACCAATAATGTATCACTAGAAACCAGAAAGCTTACAGATTACAATTGTATACTTTTTTAGGTCAACTGCATTTCGGATAATTAGAAAAATTAACACTTCTCAGGATTTGGGATATATGAGCGCTTGCCCCGAAAATTTAACACTGTTTTGAGATTCCCTTTTTTCCCCTCTCAGTTAAATCAAGCAATTTAAAATATGTTGTCTAATTCTCAAACATAAATGTACTTTGTAAACTTATTTGATTACGAACATACTTGTCAGTATTTCGTTACTTGTATAATTCATCTGTTCTATTATATACTGTATTACTGTATGGTTTATATATGTCATTTAATTTGTGGATATTTGAGTGGAAAATAAAAAAATCAAATCAAATCAAATCAAATCAAATCAAATCCCTTCAGGGACCAATCCTGTATAAGCAGACGACGTCCTATAACCATTGAACACATTTTCAGTGCAATTATTTCTCAATATTATAAAATAAGAGTTAATTGATTTTAAACATGAATGCAATTCACACCATTTTAAAAGGGAAGTGATGATGTTACTGAAAATTATGATCTTTTGCTTAGTAACATTCATGGCAAGGATAAATGATCGATCAAAGAAACCACTGAAATATCAGCCCAATTTTTAATTAATAGCCCGCCAAGTAATAGAATGGATATTGTTTGTTCCCCATTGAGACACTACAAATGCCTTGGTTTATGCAGCTGAATGTACGATGGCGTTTTTTCTTACAAGCAATTGTAAAGCTAGAACTGATTTTTTAATTTTTTTTTTTAATGCTGCATTTTTCATCAAAATAAAACCATGTCCGAAATTTAGAGTGAGGCAACAGATCAAACAACTAAATTTACCAGGTAAGGTAAGAGCAATATGAAGTGAAGAGGAGATGACAAAACAGGCACTGAAAATATGTGCATTGTGTGCAATTTGGTCCCTTACGTGATGTCACAAATTCTTGCAGTTTTTGGAAAGCTATTCGAGTGTAAAAGTGAGACTACATTTCACTACCGTATTTGAAATTGATAATAACTGCTATTTTGAATGTTTCCAGCCAGGGAGTTTCGATAACCTTGTTCAATCTAACTGACTTTTTTCTACTTCATCCAGGTATGATGAAGAACTTGCCCAGCTTGACCTTTCCGACCGAGAGGTCAGAGGTCGTCCAGGAGGGTCAACATTGTTTGGGGCCAGGGGTCGCGACTCAAAATCAAGAACAACAACATGGAAATGAAGTTAGACGGAACTGGAGTTCTTGTGTTGGAATGCTCAAGGATTTTCCCTGCAGAATTTGGGCCTGTTGTAGCTGTACCATAAGGTCTAAAAAAAAGATGTTGTATTGCCCTTTGCGACCGACCCAGAAATCTTGAAATCTACGGTCGGCTTTTTAAAGGTACTATGTCCCATTTGCAGGCCAAAAAAATGAAAAAATTAAATTCCAACTGCATTTGAAAGATAATACTAATTTAGAACTTCCCTAAAAAAGGTGGGGCTTGAAAATGTCTTCAAGTGGGAAAATAACAACTATTAGTTGTCAAATCAACTTTAGGGCTATAGAGCCCAAAAGTAATAGTCTTGATTTTCAGACAATTGTACCGAATGGTCATACGTTTTATGCTGCGCAAAGATTCAATCAGTTTAATTTTGGCCATCACAAGAAGTGGGTTATTGATGTAGACAAATGCTCATGTACCCTTTACAATGTTCATGTATATTATTACCAAAGAAGAAAAAAAGCCAGTCAGTCACTTAATTTTTAGTGTCTGACAGTGAAGTCTAGCAAGTAAACGGGTTTCCTTGCATAATTTGAATATGAGGACACTGTTAACGTTTAAATTTCACAGATAGGACATACATGACATATTCATAATGCCTGCAAAGTTCTACAGAATTTGAGGTTGGCTGCAAAAGGGACATAGTACCTTTAAAAAAGTTTTTTTAATTTTTCTGTGTTTTAGAAGGAAAAAAATGTATTGAAGCATTCAAAACTGAGATATATCAGCCCAAAGAGGGATTTTAAAAAACCAACAGATTTCCGACCAACCCACCCATGTTTTGGCACCTAAAGGGCAATACAACATTCTTTTTTTTCCGGCCTAACTTTGAACGAACTTTTCCTGAGAGTGCTGCAATTTAACAACTTTACTGTACATGTGCATACCTTGGATATCATACCTTGGAAGTAGGCATAAAGTTATACAAAACTTATTTGCCCCTCGGTGTCCGCTAGTGCGTTACTCTTGAATTTGGCATTGTGCAGTTACGGATGAACATGGACAGTTGAATAGTTCATCAGGATTAAACTTGTCCTTCTTCAGTGACCAGTACTTGTCAAGATTTGATTTGAAAGAATTGAATGATGGACTTTCCGCTACATTATGATGGGAGAC
Organism: Strongylocentrotus droebachiensis; assembly: GCA_035222895.1. NCBI lineage: Eukaryota > Metazoa > Echinodermata > Echinoidea > Camarodonta > Strongylocentrotidae > Strongylocentrotus > Strongylocentrotus droebachiensis. The sequence continues at coordinate 103,192 of JAVYIG010002773.1, forward strand.
CATTCCATTCGTTTACTACTCTCTGTGAATGTAGTAGTTTCACTTGAACACTCAATCAGAAGTTGTTGACCTAAAAACTAGCGACTTGATGACATCATCTTATGTGGAATTTGCAGGTTCACAATGACTTTGCATATAATTATTAAAGCACAGCTCATTGCCTGTATAGGCGAGCCAATCATGCAGGTCCACATGTCATCACTGTAACCGCAGCAAATATCACCCCTGTTGACCCTTAATTATGGGAAGGGGGAGGGGGTGCGACTATAGGCGTTGTGGCGTGTGCCTGTACTCCAGCTAACAATGGAAGTTACAAACTGATTCAGCAGGTCGCCGGTTCGAATCTGAGTCAGATCTTTCAGATGGTGACGTTTAAAGGTCAGTCCCCAGACGTAAATAATCATATCTGATGGATACACGTCTGTAAAAACCAAATACACACACACACACAGGGTGCAGAAAAAGAGATTTAAATTTACTTTCGTGCAATACTGAAAGGAAAAATATTTTGTATTCCTTACATTTGCATTCTGCATTCATTCAGCTTTCCATTGATATTAGTTTTCTTTTTATCAAATGGGGTCTTTAATATTTTTTCTTCATATTTGCAATGGTGTCTATACTGCATGTTGTAGACCAGGGACCCGTTTCACAAGGCCTTTTTTCAATGACAAATGACAAAAATCAGTGACAAATCTGCTGATGACCAATCAGAAGCAAGGATTTCGGTAGCTTATAACAAAAACTGTCATTTGTCATTGAAAAAGGGCTTTGTGAAACGGGCCCCAGATTGTCAGGATAACACAGATTTATTGACCTTACTACATATTTATTGTATTTTGTTTTCACAAGGATCTGTTCAGTTCTTTTTTGGATATATTTGTAGATACATGTGTATACACTGACAAGAGACTTTAAAAGAACCGTCCATTTGTCAAATAAAGAATTTTGATTATACTGTGCTGAAATCACGCTTTGTGTCAGGTAGATTGCTGTGGATTTGTTGCAAGTTTTGCAAAGATTCATGATTTTATTTTAAAATAGTGAGCTGCACCATTTGATGTGAGAAAGAAAAAATATTGGGGGATGCTCATGTTAATTGAAGGTAGGAAACTGGATCTTAATACAAAGAAAGCATCCAAAACACTAAACCCGATAGAGAGAGAGCAAGAGGAAGAGAAACTGAAAAGTAGACAGAGAAGTAAAAGGCAGTAAGGAAGAGAGAGTAGGTAGAAGACAGGTATACAGGCAGAGGGAAATGGTGAGAGACAGAGAGAGACATCTAGAAGGCGATCTTGGAAACATACATAGCTAGATAGAGAGTAAGCGGAAGAGAAACTGAAAAGTAGACAGAGAAGTAAAAGGCTATAAGGAAGAGAGAGTAGGTAGAAGACAGGTATACAGGCAGAGGGAAATGGTGAGAGACAGAGAGAGAGAGACATCTACTAGAGGGCGATCTTGGAAATGAGCTTTAATAGCTAGATAGAGAGAAAGAGTTGGAGAGACTAAAAAGTAGACAGAGAAAGTAAAAGGCAATAAGGAAGAGAGAGTAGGTAGAAGATGGGAAGTGAACCTCTTTAAGGGATCCGGTAACTTTGTCTCGGATTCTGAAACAAAATTCTGGATTTAGCTCATGCTGCAATGATAATTATAAACCTTTAGGTCAGTCAGGAACTCCATGACTTTTACAAGCCGATCGCCTGTCAGATTATCAAGATATTAATGATTGGAATTACAAATTTTGAAAACCGTTCGCCGAACGGTTTTCATAACACTACAGTCTATTGGGGAAAACGAGTATGGTAAAACCGGTCACTCAAAGATTTTTACTTTTTACAAGCCGATCGATCGCCTGTCTGATTATCAAGATATTTATGATTGTAATTACAAATTTTGAAAACGTTTGCCAAAAGGTATTCATAACACTACAGTCTATTGGGGAAAATGAGTATGGTAAAACCGGTCACTTTTTTGAGGCACTTCTTGATCATTTTGAAGCTCAATTTTTTTAGGGCTTCAATATTTACACCATCTCACAGACACTGATAAGACGTAGGGCTGTGTATCTCAGATTTAACATTGTTAAACGATCCCTTTAATGACAACCAAACAAAGGCTACAGAAACATTTCTTTTTCCATTTTTCTTTTATTACACCCCTTCACCACAAATTAGTGGGTCAAATACATATTTAACATTGTACATACAATCACAAAATACAGACTATGAACAGATTTACAGACAGAATTTCATCTCTCCCTTGAACAACGATGTAATGATATCATTTATCAAATATAAACAATGGTAAACATGACAGTACTGATCATCAATGTATCATTTTGTAACAAAATAATTGTCCCTATGCTCGTTTTTGATATACATGTATACTGTATTAAAAACAGACCAAAAAATAAATCACACTTTTGTCCCATACTACAATTTCAAGGCATATTTTTGTTCTTTATTTACTGTTAAATCCAATGGATTCTAATAAAATGTCTCTGTTTACAGCCATAAAAAATGAATGTTCTATCTGTTTAGAGCCAAAAGTTACTGTTTTAATTACATTGGATTCTAAATAACTTGGTTAAAAGCCATAGAAATATACATGTGCTATCTGTTTAGAGCCAGAAGTTTGTTAACTCTTTGTTGAAGTATGTGGGTTAATACCTTACTGACTCCAAATAGATAAGATTCATGTATTCTTAAATTCTTTAGTAAGATTTGTTTGTCTCTTATGCTCTCAGCTTTGTGAAGTGGCATAATATTGACCCCCTTTCTCCCTCTAAATTAAACACAAGTTCAATCAAGTCTGGAAAATAAAGACCATCTCATCTTCTCCCATAGAAATGAATGGTAGTGAATGTGTGTAAAACCTTTCCTACGGGATCATGCTCAAGACTTGTATGCTTTTCACAATTGTTTTGCTTAGCCCCGTACTTTCCTTAGCCCTGGGGGGTGTTTCACAAAGATCCTAAGTTGAACTTATCTCTAAGTTGGACTTAACAATTATGGAAAGCCATTAGCATCCTTGAAAATATTTTGTAAAGTTTATATTAAAAGTCATAAAATGTTGATTCAAATCATTCATACTTTCTATTATCCTGGGAGATTTCATGTTCTTGATGTGGAATTTATGAAAAGTTTATAATACTTGAATTTTCAATTTTGAATATATTTTATTTAAGGCTTTCCATAATTTTTAAGTCCAACTTAGGATCTTTGTGAAACACCCCCAGGACTAACTTTTTCGGCTAATTACACACGCTTATTTAGTCCTATACTATGCCCCTATCCCCGGTAAAGAACATGCATTCACGTTAGCACCGTAATATTTGCAGGGCCAACAAACCCCGTACTTGCAAAACTGTTGGAAAAAGTAATGCATAAAAGGTTGTATGATTATTTACTGAAATATAATGTTCTTATTCCAGAACAGTTTGGTTTTCGTAAAAACCATAGCACTGATCTGAGTATTGTGAATTTTACTAAAAATATTCTACATGAAATTAATAATGGAATGTTTTGTTATGGATTGTTTATGGATCTTTCTAAGGCATTTGACACCATCGACCACCATATTTTACTTAAAAAACTGTACCATTATGGTATACGCGGTGTACCTCATCAGTGGTTTTCTGATTATTTGTATAATAGAAAACAATATGTGGTGGTCGATGGTGTCGAATCTGATTATATGGATGTAAATACTGGAGTTCCGCAAGGATCGGTTCTCGGACCACTTTTATTTATCATATATATTAATGATATAATCAGTTCATCCAAATTACTTATGTTTTCATTATTTGCTGATGATACGGTTGTATATTATTCTCATTCTAATGTAGCACGCTTAGTTTTTATTTTAAATGAAGAGTTAATAAAATTGAATGATTGGTTTAAATGTAATAAATTATTTTTGAATTATGAAAAAACAAAATATGTAATTTTTCACACAAAGAAAAAGAAAGTTCCAAATGTCACCAATCCTGTTAAAATAGCGAATGTAACCATTGAACGAGAACTAAGTGTTATTTTTTTAGGTACTAATATTGAAGAAACTCTAGATTGGAAATGTCATATTGATTATGTTTGTTCTAAAATTTCTAGAAGTATTGGTGTCTTATCTAGACTAAAGAATTTTCTCCCAAGGAACATATTAATCAATATTTACAATGCAACACTTCTTCCCCACTTAAATTATTGCAATATCATTTGGGGTAATACTTACAAAACAAAACTGTTCAAGATTTATATGTTACAGAAACGTGCAGCTCGGTTAATAACAAATAGTCATTATATGTCTCCAAGTTTACCATTATTTATTAAACTGAAAATTATTCCTGTATATGATTTGATCAAACTTAATACATGTATATTTATGTTTAAATTTCATAAAAACCTGTTACCATCTGTTTTTAATAATATGTTCCAAACAAATTCTTCTATTCACAATTACCCCACTCGTCAACGTCTAAATTTACATCACCCGCTCTGTCGTTCAACTTCACTGTATAATTCTATATCATTTGTTGGGGTACGGGAGTGGAATTCCTTGAATTATGACCTAAGATCCAGTTCTACAATTACCAGATTTAAATCAATGTATAAAAAAAGTATTTTTCAATCCATGGTTGAGTAAGTACTTCTCTTTCCCATCTTTTTTCTACTTTTATCTCTTTCTGCCCTATTTTCGCTTCCTTCTATTCTTTCTCTGTAACCTTCTTTATGAACGTGCGTGTGTGTTGATGTACGGGTGCGTACTTGTATTATTCAAGTCCTTTACTTTGTATTGTTAATTTATGTGCCTTATCTTGTTATTGTTTGTTTGCAGGGCCCCGATTACAAGCAGATTTCTGCTTCTTAGGGGTCCTAACCATTATATTGTATATTGTATATTGTATTTTCATTGTAAATTGTTTTTATACTGGTTGAATAAATGAAATGAAATGAAATGACTTGAGGTGGGGCTAGCCCACTTTGGTAAATTTGTGTCTGAACAGAAAGTGGGCTTAGCTTAGCCCAGGACTAGCGGTGGGACTAAGACCCCCCTTTAGCCTCACTATAGTCCGGGGCTAAGTAAAACTTTACCAGCGTGAAAAGCATATTCGTCTCAGTTTTTGAACGAATCAAGGGGTCAATAAATTGTCATTTACCATACTACAGAATTACTTTCATCCTTAAAAAAAAAAAAAAATCTTCACATAATTCATTCTTTAAAGTCATATGCATGCCATTATTTTACATTATTCATAATATAAAATCAGTGCTCAGTGCACAAAATGTTGTTTTCCGATCACTGGAAAACGTCACATAAACTGGAAAATGCACCTCTCTCGTTAGCGAAAGTGGCCAATTACATGTTTTTAACTGCATTTCTTACCAATGATGTCTGTTACAATATATCATTTCAATATTTACATGTGTAAAATCATAAAGCTCCATCACAGATAGACTGATCCCTTATAATGATCCATCGTTTATTCCCACATAATAGAAAGGCAATCTATGTTTATATACACCATAATTATATATCTGTAAAATAGTAATAAATTCTAGTCATCATATTCCTTTAAAAAAAATAGTGCCATAAGAATGAACTTTTGAATTCTTAATTAAAATTAGCAAGTTTCATAAACTCTCTTCCCTAAAAAAAAGGCAGCATATGTATGTTAGTAAAATAAAGATTAATTCTAGTCATATTCATTATAAAAAAGTGCCATAAGAACAATTTTTTTTTTAAATCATTGAAATTGGCAAGTTTCATGAACTCTCTACAAAAAAAAATATTTCAATTTTTGTTTCTGCATTGGGACATTTCGGTAAATTTGGCAGTTGTTCGTGTTGATTTTTATAAAAAATACAATAGAAACATTCCTATCATATTGCATGCACATGTACCTGTGTACAATGCACTTGATAATACATTTTAAAGGGAAATCCAATCTTAATAGTTACATGTACATGTATTGACTAATAAAATATATGTTTCTTTCCACTAAACTATGAATGTGTATAAAGAATATGTCTTTTGTTTCTTTTCAATCCATCATTTGTATCTCCACAAGGCTACAAAATGCAATTTGTTTTCTCCATCAATCACTTATATAGTTATAAGGCTAAATATGACAAATTGTCCCTTCTCCATAACGCTTTTACAACTATAGACGACTATATAAAACACGTTTTTTCATGAGTTGTTTTCTCAACATTTCAAATATTCATTCTCAAGAGTTATGCTTTTATCAAGGCAAAAGCGTTGAAAACAAGGCTGCTATATAGTTATGAATAAAAGGTCTAAAGAAAGATCTACAGTGAACACAACTATGCCAATAATAAATGCTCATATTGCTTACGTGGTAACATTGCTTAGATGAGAGAAAATGGTGCTAAGTAATGACTTAAATGCTAGATGTACAATTAAAGATAATCTGAAAGTTCGAGTGAAAACAGACCATTGTTAATGATCAAAATTGGAAAAAAATGGTCTGATCGATTCCTAAACTTTCGCAACTATATCATTACAATTATATTAAATACTAGGTGAATGTATATCGTTACAAATCAATGAATTGGCTCTATATACCATTCCAAACATGTAAGAGTTTAAATATTTTTAAAAGCCTGTTTCATGGCTTTTCAATTGGTTGGGAGAATTCAACGGTAGAGGGAGTTACACATAACGCCTTCAAGGAAAATCATAAATACCCATTTGGTAAGAGAATGTTTAAAAACATTTTTTGCCTGTTTAATAGCGGGTAAGCACAGTAGAAGGAATATAATGAGTAACGTTTCATACACAAATTAGGCAGTTTTTTTTTCATCAACCTTCAACAATGTTACCGGGTCACTTTAAGAAAGATCTACAGTGAACACAACTACCGGTATGCCAATAAAAAATGATATTTTTGCTTACAAAACAAACAAGTCATTTTATGACTACAAACATTCAAACATTATATGTAAATGGCCTTTTCCTATATGTGAACAGTACTATACTTGACATGTAACATACATTGAAATGAACAAAATTACAGAAAATTTTCACCAACAGAGATGAAAAGAGGAATCAAATATACATGTAAGATTGTATCAAGCAATATTTACAAACAAAGCCGGATAAACCCATCATTAAAATCACCTCAATAAATCGAGACGCAAAGAAGATGGAATAAAAATAATCTAAACGAGGACAGCAAATACTATATTCATGTAGCTGCATAAAAACACTGATGATTCCCCAATAGTAACTACAATGGAATGATTTATATAGACTTTATACATGTACACAGCACTGTTTACTACAATTTACATGATTTTAAACAATGTTCTATTTTGCATAATTAACAGTGTTATTCACACCATAGTGAAGTTTAGTTTTCTTCAAAATGCTTCATCCGTCCATGACTGATGAGCCTCTTTGTTTGCTTATCCACTACAAAATTGATGGCTTTCCTGCAAGAAAAGCAGCTGGAAGATTGTTCGAAAGGTTGAATAGACCAGTTCACTGTTAGCGCATTAGTGCAATGACCCCGAATATCCACAGATCTTAAAAACATGAAGAGGTCCCACTTTTTATATTTTTGAAATAATCCCTCCTATAGTGATGGAGGTGCTACATTGATAGCCTTTGTTTCCCCTTTACAAAGAATACTTCCACCTGTGTATTATGGTGTACACTGCTTGTGCATAAATAAATAATGATTACATAACTTTCATGAGCACGTATCCAGTATTTTGTCTCTGTGTATTTCACAATTTGTTCTGCAATGACCTTTATCTGCTCATGCTCAGACTGCAACCGTGAACTGGCTTATTCAACCTAAATACCACTGGCCTGCAAAGCCATTTCACATACCGGTACATATTTTTGAAATATTTTTTACTAGTGATTTAATTGGACTTTTAAAAAATTGCTGTTTTATTTCAATGAAATCAGAAAAATCAGAGAAATAAAATTGTGACATTTTGAAAAAAATCTGAGTAAAGTTATGAATATTTGAAATATGAGATCACTACAGATATATGTAAATTTCAAATTAGCAATTCAGTTGCTGGACTGTGACATAAATCCCAGCAAACTCTCCCATTTGTCTTTTTTTTAAAATATGATGATAAATTTCTGTTTTGCTACCAAGCACCTTCTCTCTTAGGGCACATCTAAAATAGATATTATGGGTACCATACATTATTAAAGGTTCTCTGACACAACAACAGACCATCAAGAGTCATGCATTGTGAAAATTTGCCATTTTAGTCATTTTGTGTTTTGGAACAATTGGGAAAGTTGCAGTGACACCACAGATTCAGGCAGTGCATATATATATATATATATATATATATAGTTAATACAACTTGTTTTTAATTCTTTAAAAAAAAAAAAAAAAAAAAAAAAAAAAAAAATCATTTTTTGTCTGATTTTGTTCAAAATTTCACCAATCTGCTTCTCTGAATTTCTGCATTCTTTTAGAGTAGTTTACTATTAAAGATAAAGATGAGTTCTGGTTTAACGATTGCTGTGTGAAAGAAACGGTGTGGAATCAATCACAAATAGTTGATCATTTAGGTATTGGTGTGTACTGCAAGGTTATGGAGTCATCAAACTGATAAGAAATTTCGCCCAGTCTTGGTATTAAAAGTAACCAGCACTGTACACAGAAAGATGTATATGGGAAACATATAACATGTGGCCTAAAAATCGGGCCTAATTTGTCATATTTAGAATATGGAGTCATTTGAAGAGCCATGTTTTTCAGGGAAAAATTTTTCTCTGATGTTCTTCAACACTTTCATAATAACAATGACAACGCTCACAAGTTATTTTTCACTTCTCCCCAGAACTCAACCATCTCTTTAAGGTTGGATTTCCTTTTAAGAAATTGAAAAAAAATGGACATTACCTATTAGAATAGGGTCGTCCCAGTACTGAGCCTTGGGGAATGCCAAAATATAGTTGACAACGGGGGGGGGGGGGGGGGGGGGGGGGGGGGGGCGTTTCACAAAGCCTTTTTTCAATGACAAATGACAAAATTCAGTGACAAATCTGCTGATAACCAATCAGAAGCAAGGATTTCAGTAGCTTACAACAAAAACTGTCATGTGTCACTGATGACAAGTTTTGTGAACGCCCCCCTGGTCAAACTCTGATCTGGTTTGAAAAATAGTTCCTTGTTTGTTTGTTTAACCTTCCTTCGGATACTTTCATTTCTTTTTCAAAAAATGAAAATGTCCTTTCTTCTCTGAGTTGTTGCGCTTGGCGTGAGTTTGTGGAGAGTGGTACTCTCGAAGAATGACAGGCTCGGTCCGTGTCCCCCGGGATGGCGCCGAGGAATGCATTCTGCTGCCCTCACGAGCCTGCTTGCTACTCAGAAGGCCCAGGATGTAGTTCCGCTCAGTCGCGTTGCCATTGAGCAGAGCATCAGGTAACAGACGAATCACGCTGACATCGTACACTGGGATGAATCGATGATTGACTCTGCCGTTGGATTGGTATTCAATCTGCATCTCCTGAAAGAGTATCCTAGAAGACACCAAAAAAAAAAGGAATAAAGTTTACATTGCATAAAAGCATCAAGAGGTTCGGAGTAATTACAATACAGACAGCAAGAAAATACTCTCTCTCTCTCTCTCGTGCTCTGCTGTACAGAAAGTTTTCATAACAATAATAATAATATGGACACTCATCAGATTTAAATAGAACAATTATCAGAGGTGAAGGGGGCACTTACTAAAGATTTAAAAGGGAACTTATGAGAATGAAGAATGGACCCTTATTGCAAAGGAAACTGGGAACTTGTCGAAGGAAAAGGGGCACATGGCAAAATAAAAGGGGCACTTATCAGAGGTAAAAAGGGGAAGGGGCACTTTTCAAAGTAAAAGGGGCACTTTTAAAAAGGGGCACTTCTTACACAGTTAAAGGGGTACTTTTGGGGTACCTAAAAAGGGGGGCACTGTTCCCCCCCCCCCCCCAGTAACTCAACAGTGCCCCACCCCGGAAGGGTCGACTCCTAGGCTAAGAACGGATTTCCACCACTGCCTACAAGAATGAGAGGATTTAAAAGGAGTGCTTACTGGTTTCTAGTTCCATTTGTTTGAAAATCCTTCTTGTACTTCTGGGTGTAAATCACCAACACATACTGAACCTGAAAGAATAAAAGATAAACAATTAAATACACTCACAGTAGCAGGCAGACATTAGCCTTTAATTTGCCTCAAATGCCAAAGGACACAGTTGCTTGTTTGTCACTTGTGCAGATTGGCACAAAACAATAGGCACCAAGTGACAGAAGATTTATTTTGTGCAACACTAAAGCTCTCAAATTAACAGTTTCCCATCTCAAATTTACTATGTGGCAACCCTTTCAACACCTTTAAAAATTAATAGTTTTACACTTAAAACATGCAAATAACCTTAAATCTAATGATATTTAAACTTTCCTATGAGAATTATAACCAAGGTGGATTAAAAATGTTACATCATACTTCAGCTATCAAAGGATTGAAAATTGCATGGGTAAAACGATTGATTGATGTAGAAAATACAGGTAAATGGAAATGCTTTTTTGAATACTATTTGAAACATATCGGGGAAGATTTATTTTGGTTATGCAATTTGAAGTTTAATGACCCCCAAATGATATCAAGTCGTCTGTTCACATCCAAAAAGACTTGTACTCTGTGATTAGTATTTGAGTAAAAATACTAATCACAAGCCTTTTTGGATCTGAACAGACGATTTGATATCTCCCCTCTTTAAAATGTGACAAAGAGACTAAAACCCTGTCTTAACTGGAAAATAAAGTCGCTGTGTCGTCCGGACGTTGTCCAGATGACATTTACCCCCTTCCAATTAAGACGCGTTAATCGGGGTAACGTCCGGACTATATCGAGGTGACATCGAGGTTAATCTCACCCTAGTCGGGCCAGGGTGATATCGAGGTGACGTCCGGATGACATCCTGATAAATGGCCTATTAAGACGCGCGCGGAACTCTACCCGGGTAAATGACGTCATCGCCATGAAAAAATGTATACATGTACACAGCGCGCGCCAGCTGATCGTGATGGGGGAGGTGCGGTTGTTATGGTAACCTACCCGGGTGAGGTTTTTGCGGATGGCTGATTAAGACGGTGTCCAAAAGCTCACCCCGTGTTTTACGATCAGACCCCCCACTGTTTCTCATCGACATGTCGCTCGGGTGAGATCGAAAAAGTTCTATGAAGACAAGGCTTCAATGTAAACTCACCTGATGACAGACCCTTAGCCGTCTTTCACAAGACACTTCATGAAGCCTACATGTCGATTCTTAGTCTCTTTGGAGTAAGATGGACTCTAACTCAAATACTATTCAAAGAGTATAAGCCTTCTGGATCTGAACAGACAATTTGATATCTCTCCTCTTTCAAATGTGCAAAAGAGGCTCAGTGTAAACCAACCTGATGACAGAACCTCGGCCATCTTTCAAAAGACACTTCATGAAGCCTAAATGTAGATTCTTAGTCTCTTTGGAGTAAGATACTTACTAATTAAAATTCCAATTCACAGAGTACGAGTCCTTCTGGGGAGTGTTTCACAAAGACTAAGATTGACTTTAAGTTGGACTTAAATACGTCAGGTCGTTCATGCCACAGTTTTCTCTCACCAATACTGGCATTGGTCTCTCTAGGGATGTGCATATCATGGTCACAAATCTACAGAGTTTACATATTTTGTTCATTATTGAAGGAAAAAATATCTAAATATCATAATTGATACCAATGATGAGAGCAACCAGTGGCATGAATGGCTTGCCATAGTTAAGTCTAACTTAAAGTTGATCTTAGTCTTTCTGAAACACCCCCCCCCCCCCCCCTGGATCTGAACAGACGACTTGATATCTCTCCTCTTTAAAATGTGACAAAGGGGCTCAGTGTAAACTCACCCGATGAAAGAGCCCACGGCCATCTTTCACAAGACACTTCATGAAGCCTACATGTAGATTACTATGTCTCTTTGGAGTAAGATAGACACTTACTCAAATACTAATCAAAGAGTACAAGCCCTTCTGGATCTGAACAGACCACTTGATATCTCTCCTCTTTCAAATGTGACAAAAGAGCTTAGTGTAAACTCACCTGATAAAAGAGCCTACGATAGCTCCCGGGATGCTCATCATGAAGCCAGGATGCTTGATGTCCTTTCTTATTCAGAATTTTACACAACTTCTTGGACCACAGTTTGTCTTGTTCATTATCAGATGAAACCACTAAATACTGCTTTCCTGTTCATACAAATACAAAAAGAAAGGAGAGATATTCGGAATTACGTAAATTTATGAGTTTAAAATTCATTTGAAATATTTTCAAACATGAGGGGCATTTCTTTTTTTATGTACATATTTACAGTAATTTTTCTTCCAAACTGGCAAAGAGAATGCTCCCAAATTATTTGTATCTTTCAAATACGGTAACTCCATCTTCTTTTGAATAAAATAATAACAGTAAGAATGCTACTACTACTACTACTACTCCCTCTAATACTTCCTCCTTTACTTCTACTACTCCATCTAATATTTCTTCTTCTTCTTTTACTCCTAATACTACTACTACTGCTAATAATAATGATTATAATAATAACAATAATAATAATATTACTACTACTACCATTAGTTCAACTAAAAATAATAATGATTATAATATTTTGTTTAAATCATTATTACTATTATCATTACATCATTATGACTATTATTACTTTTAATATTATCTTAATTGGTATCATTATCATTATTATAACTTTTATTATAATTATCATTATTATAATTGTTGTTATGATGATGATTGTCATTGTTATTACTATTAAACTTATCATTGTAGTTTTTGTTGTTATTATCATCATTATTACATCATCATCATCATCATCACCATCAATTATACTATTAAAGGCATCGTTTAACAATGTAAAATCTCGAGATGCATGGCCCTACGTGTTATCAGTGTCTTTGATATGGTGTAATATTGAAGCCCTAACAAAATTGCGCTTCAAAATGATCATGAAGTGCCTCAAAAAAGTAAAAAAATTTATGAGTGACCGGTTTTACTATACTCTTTTTCCCCCAATAGACTGTAGTGTTATAGAAACTGTTAGGAAAAACAAAAATTTCATTTCGATTTCCAATCATAAATATCTTGATAATCAGACAGGCGATCGATCGGCTTGTAAAAGTCATGGGGTTCCTGACTGACCTAAAGGTTTATAATTATCATTGCAGCATGAGCTAAATCCAGGATTTTGTTTCAGAATCTGAGACAACTTTACCGAGTCACTTTTATGCTTACCAGGGCATGGCCTTTCGTGTCCTGATGCATCACGAACGCTAGGAGTCACTGAACGTAACGGCCCAAAGTTCTCACGAGTTGGATACGACTCTTCTTCTCTCGGCATATCTTGAAGAATCGGCGCGGTTTTGGTGCGGTGAATTATGCAAGGTTCCTCTGATACCGGTAATTGCTGTCGAAATAAAAAAAATCAAGAAGATAAAACAGGTGAAATTCATGTCAATGCACATACAGGTTGTATACAGTATATACAACTGTACACATACATGTACATGTACATATACATGTATGGTAGAAAATGTATACAAGCTGACGCTGTATAAAATGAACAATGTATACAGGTTGTATATACACATACATGTATGGTAGAAAATCATATCTGATTTAATGCACGTCTGTAAAAACCCAATACATACACACACACATGTTGGATTGCCCTATGACTTATTAGTCTTATTTTCACCTTTACCAGACCCTAAACTTCTCATTAAAGGTAAAGACTAGTTTTGGAAACGCCCCCCCCCCCCCCCTCCCCTCTCAATAAATGAAATGGAAGCTCTTATTACCGAGTCTTGTGAAAGAATATGATTTGATTAATATGTGATCATACAACTTTTGCAGAGAAACCGCCTACTAATTGATATATTTGGTAAATTATTATATCTATTTGGACCTGATAGATATAACGCACGTGTCGCGCATGTGTGGGGGTAGTCCCATATACAAATTTCTGTGTACAGTGCTTGTAACTTTATCAAGACTGGGCCAAATTTCTTATCATTTTGATGATTCCAGAACCTTGCAGTACACACCAATACTTATATGCTAGATGATCAACCTTTTCTGATCGAGTCCACAACGTTTCTTTCACAATGCAATCGCATGACCATAACTGGTCTTTATCTTTAAATGCACATAAAAAACAAGGTAGGGAGCGAAAGAATTCAACTGGCTATATACAGACCGGGTCTGGGCTCAAAGACTACACTCCTATTAAACATGTACCTCCCATAACGCAAAGGGAAATATGAACAAAACAAAATCACTGTGTGTGGCAAACTGGCAAAGGACTTTGGACCTTGTCTTGACAATAAAACAAATATTGACAAATGACATTGCACACAGCTCTCCCTGCACAGTGTTCATCAAGCATGAGAGATACAGGTACATGTACATGTCTACAGTTCAATGTTGGCCTTGCATGTGTACAGTATGCAACCCACAATCTCAAATTAGTATTGTTTATGGTTCATTAAGATACTGAACATTAATGTTGTAACAATTATCATACAATGTGGGAACACAAGAAAATAAAAAATAAACCAGTATACCAAGCCTACATGTACATATATGCATTGGGTAAGTTCACATTAAGTGAATAACAAGAGTAAAATCATGAGAAAAAAATCCATAGATTTGTTACTACACTGTCAAAAAATTATATAAAAATGCATGCAGCCCAAGATAAATGCATGCAGCCCAAGATAAAAGCAAGATCAGGTAACGATGGAAAGTAAATCAAAGATACTGCAGAAAATAAACTGAACAAAGAAAACTACTATATTGTCTGTAAAATTTGAAATTTGAAAAATCAGAATATTCTGATTTTCTAGTTCCTAAAAATCCAGAAAATCAAGAATATTCCTGATAAATCAGAAGGGTTGGCATTATTAAAGTTTTCTTATTTACAGCTTAAAATCTAATTATTAAAGAGCAATTCATTCTGATGTATATCAGATAGTGTCCTGTCTTAGCTATCAAGAGCAGGGGGCTGACATAATACAATACTTAAAATCAGTAACTTAAATCAATCTTCATAATCGATCTATTAGTTAAAGGGATCGTTTAACAATGTTAAATCTGAGATACACAGCCATACGTGTTATCAGTGTCTGTGATATGGTGTAATATTGAAGCCCTAAAAAAAATTGCGCTTCAAAATGATCAAGAAGTACCTCAAAAAAGTAAAGTTTTACCATACTCGTTTTCCCCTATAGACTGTAGTGTTATGAAAATCGTCAGGCGAACAGTTTTCAAAATTTGTAATTCCAATCATGAATATCTTGATAATCGGACAGGCGATCGGATTGTAAAAGTCATGGGGTTCCTGACTGACCTAAAGGTTTATAATTATCATTGCATCGTGAGCTAAATCCAGAATTTTGTTTCAGAATCTGAGACAAAATTACCGGATCCCTTTAAAGCACTAACTACTCTATAATTCTTTGAGTTGTAAGTGTTAGCTCTGGTCAAACCTGTCTATTAAGGTCACCCAAAGGAACAAAAAAGTGGCCACTATGAGCAGATGGCCTTTCAAGACAAATCAAACCATTTTTCTTCCTAGAGGGAGACAATATCGGTAACCACTTTTATAGACCAACGGCCTTTATATAGAGGCAGCAACTATCGCAGGTTTAATGTTTAAAAAATTACAAAATGCAGCAGCCCGTATTGTTACCCTTACCAGACGTACACTGTACTTCTCACATTACTCCTGTTTAGTCTTCACTACATTGGTTACCTGTTGAATCCCGTATTGTATTTAAACTATTATTGCTTTTTTTTGTTTTACTGTTTACAGGGATCTGCCCCAGAGTACAATATCAATTTGTTGATGCCTTATAATCCTCCCAGACGCTTAAAGGTACTATGTCCCTTTTGCAGCCAACCTCAAATTATGTAGAACTTTGCAGGAATTACGAATATGTCATGTACATGTATGTCCTCTCTGTGAAATTTAAACGTTAGCAGTGTCCTCATATTCAAATTATGCAAGGAAACCCGTTTACTTGCTAGACTTCACTGTCAGACACTATTGAGTGACTGACTGGCTTTTTTTCTTCATTGGTAATAACATACATGAAAAGAGTTGTAAAGGGTACATGAGCATTTGTCTACATCAATAACCCACTTCTTGTGATGGCCAAGATTAAACTGATTGAATCTTTGCGCAGCATAAAACGTATGACCATTCGGTACAATTGTCTGAAAATCAAGACTATTACTTTTGGGCTCTATAGCCCTAAAGTCGATTTGACAACTAATAGTCGTTATTTTCCCACTTGAAGACATTTTCAAGCCCCACCTTTTTTAGGGAAGTTCTAAATTCGTATTATCTTTCAAATGCAGTTGAAATTTAACTTTTTCATTTTTTTGGCCTGCAAATGGGACATAGTACCTTTAAGATCATCCGATTCTAAATTGCTTGTTGTTTTCGAAGACTAAGAAATCATGGGGAAATATAGGTCATTTGCACACGCTGGACCTTACCTACATGTACATGTATGGAATTTATGCCACATGATATTTGTTTTATATCAAGTGTAGATTGTTTTAAAAATGCCATCAAAACTCATTTGATCAAAGCAGCTTTCCAGTAGATTTACTTTCACATTGTTGTTTGTTCATTTTCTTTTTGTGTGTGAATTTTGTGTACTTTTCTTCTCCATTGCGCCTCGAAAACATTAGTCATGTGGAGTTGGCACATTACAAATTATTATTATTATTGTAAATAAAATCAACTTACCGAACTTGTTGATTTCATTAAGTTCTTCGGACTGTTCGACAATGCCGGAATTCTGTCCACGGAGCCGCTACCCCAGCTTTGATTGCCTGAAGTTGATAAACCCTCTCCTACATGTATTATCGGCTCCGGATCCGATTTTCTCTTCTCTCTTACCAGCTGAAGTTCTCGTACTTTGTACACTTTTCCGCCAAGGAATAATTTTCCATCATCAAGTGGTATTTGCCCAATGGTTGTGGGACCGGACCTACATGTAGATTCAACCAGTTCTGTACCTACATATAACATCAGACAATGAATAAAAGGAATAGGTATGACTGTCATTTGTTTGACTTTAGAGGCTACGCATGAGGCCTAACAAAAAAGATGTTGTATTGCCCTTTAGGTGTCAAAACATGGGTCGGTCGGTCGGTCGGAAACTTTTTTTACTCCCTCTTTTGGCTGATATTTCTCAGTGTTAAATGCTTTACCGGTAATACATTTTTTTCTCAAAAAAACTGTAATTTTTTTCTCAAAAAAACTGTAATTTTTTTTTTTTTTAATTTAAAGCCGACCGAAGATTTTAAGATTCTTGGGTCGGTCGCAAATGGCAATACAACATCTTTTTGTTTAGGCCTGACATTAAACAGTGAGAATTTAACTGGTAGATTTTTTTTTGTAAAGACTTTACTGGGTTTTGTGTTACAAGATTATGCTGAACCTTAATTGAGAAACAATAAATTCTGCAAGTAAGGCTATAATTGGGTTGTGTTGAGAAACCCTCGAGGACCATTATGGATCTTGACTGTAAACACAATAACAATTTTGCTATCTTTAAGGCTACCTACATACAGTGTGAGTCAAAAAAAAAGTTCACACCTAGAAAATTGCAAATTATGAACAGTAAATTATTATACATCTTTAAGATGTATAAAATATGAAAGAGTGTTTTATCCCAAATCATTTAGTATAATTTTTGTGGTATGTGTTCACGCTTGGATGAACAAGAGGCATCGTTTGCGAGAGTGCGAAAGTCAACTTTAATTTGCTTTTGTGCAATAATAAAAAGGGAAATACTTTTTATTCTGTTACATTTGTATTCTACATTAATTCAATTTTCTATTTATATCATGTTGTATTTTTATCAGATACGGTCTTTAAGTATTTTGGTACATTACCAGCGAATCTCTCGTCTTGGCCATTCTGTGGTATTTGCCCAATGGTTGTGGGCCGGGATCTGCATTCAACCAGTTCTATACCTATAACATCAGACAATGAAAAAAAGGAAGAGGTAGAATTTACAAATATGAAAAGAATTTGTTTGACTTTAGAGGCTACGCATGACATCAAACAGTGAAAAGTTACAACTGTACCACATAAAGACTACTCAGTTTTGTGCTACAAGAATATGCTGAACCTAAACTGAGAAACAATAATACATTCTGCAAGTAAGGCTATACTTGGGTTTTATCTTGAGAAACACTCGAGGACCATTATGGATTTGACAAACACAATAACATTTGTGTCAGACTACATGTATGCTTTCTTGTATGTATACATACAGACTACCGAAAATTATATATTTTCAAAAAGTCCTCCATAATGAAAATGATTGATTCACTGTTTTATGAACTAACATATTCATTAGATCTAGTACCTACATATACATGTAGATCACAAGTGCGTACCGGGTATATCATTTGGACCCTTAATTATGCAAGATGAAGTACTGTACATGTAGTATGAAAGCATGACCAATAAAAATTAGTTTAAAAAATAGTCTTGGAAACCAGACCCTGTTCCATCAAACTTGTTTTCAATAATAACAAATAATAATAATAATAATATTTAGCTGTTAATGTTATATAGCGCTTAATACAATGTCCTAAAAGCACTCTACAAATTTATACAAATATGACAAGTCTCAGTAAATGTTAGAAGCTGCTGAACTTGTAGCATTTGATTGGCCGAGAGCAAAGTTGGCATACATGTAGATCTGTTGCGATAGTTGTTCATAAAAGAAGTCTTACAAAACAGAGCCCAGGATGAGAAGGCACATTAGGGAAAGAGTGTACCTGCTGATGCACAGATCCGGGGGGTGTTTCACAAAGATCCTTAGTTGAACTTATTTCTAAATTGGACTTAAAGATGAAGTCGAGTTCTGGTCATGCGATTGCATTGTGAAAGAAACGGTGTGGAACCGACCAGAAAAGGTTGATCATCTAGCATATAAGAATTTGTGTGTATTGCAAGGTTCTGGAATCATCAAAATAATAAGAAATTTGGCCAAGTCTTGGTAACGTTACAAACACTGTACACAGAAAGATGTATATGGGACTACACGAACACGTGGCGTAAAAAGCCGGCCCCCCGATTTTTACGATGTTACATGCATATTTAGAATATGAAGGCATTTGAAGAGCCATGCTTTTCAGGAAACATCATGTCTTATCTGATGTTCTTCCACACTTGCATAATAAGAATGAGTAACGCTCACAAATTATTTTTCACCTCTTCCCAGAACTCAACCTTCTCTTTAAAGGTAATACAAAGTTTCGGTATGGGGTCATGAATTTGGTTCAAATGAACATATTGGAAGCTTATGCGATCATACAATGTTCAGTGATCGTTGTCGCGGTTGAAATCGAGTCTAAAGTTATGAAATTTTAAATAATAAACTCTTTTTGTTGTATAGCTCCCTCTCGAGATCAAGATATTGATTAAGATATACATGTAAAACAATGTTTCTTGACTAAAATCGACCGATTAGCTATTCCCGTTTGGAAATTATATATCACACACACATATTCTGAGATTTTCATGGTCGCAGCTACCATTGTACGGCCGTAGGCGCTATTTGAAATTTATCAAAATTTACCGGGAGTACCGGTAAATTTTTATTTTCAATTTTTCTCGAAAGCAGAAGTGTTTTAGGGGCTGAATTTTGTAGTGCTTATAATACATCCACAGGGGCATCCAAATATATCAAAATTGTAAAGAATCACTATCCACCAAATTTTTAAAATTTCCCAAAACTTTGTATTACCTTTAACAATTATGGAAAGCTGTTTGCATCTATGAAAATATTTTGTAAAAGTTATTTTAAAAGGCATAACATGTTGATTCAAATCATTCATAATTACATATTTTCTATTATCAAGGAGATTTCATGTTCTTGATGTGGAATTAATAAAAAATCTAAAATACTTGAATTTTCGCATTTGAATATATTTTTTTTTAAGGCAACAAATAGCTTTCCATCAATGTTAAATCCAACTTAGAGATAAGTTCAACTTAGGATCTTTGTGGAACACCCCCCTGGAGTTAATTCTTAAATTCTATTAGCATACCTTGATTTTCATATTCATCCCATAGGTCCCGAAGAATATCATTTCGGCCAATTTTCGCCAAGCTCTCCTTGAGCAGCTTCACGTTACATCCACCTTTTCCATTCTCCCATTGACGCAGGAGAAGTTTAGTGGATGACTGGTCTATTTTCAACCCATCTGCCTCCAATTTCTGCAATAAAAGCACAGTAAAAAGTAGAAGTATGTAAGATATACATGTGCCATTGCATCTACATTCTACGTGTATTGCAGAACCTGAATAACATTGCTCAAACTGGTTGGTTTAAGGTAATATATGTCTCTTTGTGTCGGTTGAGATACCTGTAATGGATTTGATGAAAATGAATCTTTATTGGTGTACCTAGTTGGTCTCAGCCCAATTTCAACTTTTTTCTACAAATCTTGAGTATATAACATATAATGTAAGTCTTGAGTAGTGCTGTAGCCGAACCGCCGAACCGAACGGAAGTTCGCCGAACATGGCACTTCCGAACCGAACCGAACACAAAGGCCTGGTTCGGATGTTCGGTAGAAAACTGTAAACGTTTTTGCAAGCTAATAAACTTGTCATTTTTGTACCTAATTTTCATGTCATGATTGCTCATTTTATATTTACTTTTTCCCCATTTTCTGCCTTTGTGATTTATGCCTATCCAGTGGTGGGCGCGACTTCACTGGCGCCATTTAAATCCCAAATCCTGACCACGCTCCGTCGCGATCGCTAGCCATAAACCAGAATACATGTGGCATGTGCGTGATCAAAACAAGTTCAGCTCAAACCCATTCAAATTAATATTTTAATTGTAACAATATCGGACAAATTTTACAATATAAATAATTAAATAAATATTCAATTCACTATGGTATTTATTTATTTAGGAAAAAATAGGGATTTTATATTTTTGCTATTGAAAATAAAATCTTATAAAAAACAGTTATTGACGAGCCTGAATTCTCTATTCAAGATGGCAGCTTTCATGGTTCTAACATCAGACAACAACCGTCTCGGAAAATCTTTAAAAAATATCATTTATTGACAAATTGAAAACATGATTCTTTTAAAATCGAAAATAAAACACGATTCAAGACGGAAATACGAATGTAAGTAGTATTTTTCTTCACAAATAATTACGTTTAGAGCAGTTTTTTAATGTGAAATTCGTGCTGGTCGATGGCAGTGTGCAGAAGTCCTCCGTGCTGGTCGGGCCCGGCAGGCCGGGCGGCCCGCCCAGTGCCGACCGCCGTGGCTATAACGCTGCTTGCTATTATATTGCCGAACCCCGAACCGAACCAAGTTCGGGTGAAATATTGCCGAACTCTGCCGAACCGAACCGAACACGAACATAGCGTCTGACTTACAGCACTAGTCTTGAGTACTATACTTTATTAACTATATAAGTAAACATATGTACTATACATGTACAATAAAATACATGCATAAAATACAAGGAAAGATAAAAAATAAGTTCATTTTTAAATGTCTGTTTTGTAAGGAACATTTAAGTAAATACAGAAAGGATAGTCAGAAATGCAACATGATTTATCATATGATGATCTGTTACTGTTGTAGAAAAAGTTCACTCATCATTTCCTGTTTTCTTTTGGAGTGATCAAAGCATGATCATCAGTTTTGTTTATTTGGATCAGCTGTTAGAGTTTGTTAAACTGCCCCTACTTCACTGGAGAATAAAAGAGCAAAGACATTTGTCTCTATTCAACTCAGCAAGTCAGCATTCATCTGTTGTGTTTTCCTACATCAGGCAGGGCACTCTGTACACCTGTTAATTATAATAATAATATTCTGTGTTTATAAAGTGCTCAATACATCGATCCGACGATGTGCCTAAGCGCTCTACATTACCCCGGTCATCAGTTTCAGGCTTACCCGCACACAATGTTTGCACATTTTCCACTCCCTGGGGAGCATTCCAGCCAGTTGCCATTTTACAAGCGCACACTTGCTCGTCCAACCACATAAACGTTCGCATCCTACCGGGTACCCATTTGAGGGGGTGAGGGGGGCAGGGGGGTGGGGGGTGAGGGGAAGGGGGGGGGGGGGGGCAAGGGGGAATCTACCTCCTTTTGCTCATAGAGTATCAAAATCAAAATAACCCAGTCTTTTTTAGGATTAAGATAATTTAAAAATAATTTTTGTCGACACCCAGTACACGCTATACTTACATCAACATCCAAAGTGGTGAAGTCTATAAACTCTCCAGCTAACTGCCTCCATGATACCAAACCACCGGCCAGACGACGATCAAGAAAGTCTAGAACCTTGACCTTCAGGTATCTTCCCTCACTCTCTCCCCTTGGTGCAGTCATGGTGGCTTATAATGCTATCAGAGACTAAATGAGCACCACAAGCATCCCCTGTAGCAAAAATAAACATGAAATCATTCAGCCCTTATTTATTACCATGAAGTTTAGGAAAGTTTTAGTTTTGAATACCGTAGTTTCGACCTCAACACGAACGTCTGCGTGAAGTTATCTACCGTCAGATTCTCATTACAGTAGATACTTTTACGCAGCGCAGGCGTACGCCCGCCTGCACTCCAACATCTGTATTACGCACTTGTAGTACTTTGCAGCGGTTTGCCGTACCGTGGAACCTGTGAGAAGGTGTAGGCCTATACTATTACTAATATTAATGTTTTTCTGAAAAATACTCCAAAAAATTAACAAAATTAACACGAAACAGGCAAGAACTCAGAAACATAACAACTTTTAAATCATCACCATTATTTGAACATTTGATGAATATTTACTTCATTTTTGGTATGTTTTAGTAGGGTATGTCTACGCCGGCAGGCACGTACATGTAGCCACGGGGTGGGGGGCAGATGCCCCCCAAAAATGTATAAGATTGGTTGAACTTTTTTAGACCCCTCCCCAGGACGTCGATTAATTACATGTATGTGCCCCTCCCCCCTCAAATATCAAACTCTTGGTACGGCCCTGCACGCCGGAGTTACAGGTCAAAGTCTGGATATGATTCTGAACTAGCACCAAGCTTTAAAGACTAATAGTACACACTCACAGCCAGGATAGTTTGTGTGGGTCTACGTCTAGCTGACTAGAGTAGACCCAAACATAGGTGCATTACTATCCTGGCTGTGTATTAAATAGGCCTGAGTCATCACGGGTTTTGCCGAACCCGGGTTTGACTTGAAAATTTCGGGCGGGGACCGGGTACCCGAAATTTTCACCACTGCACTGACACTAAAAATCGTGTGCATGCAGCGGCGGGAGTTAGACTAAGTTGCTGTTCTAATAATGCGACGGAAAGGACAGTTACTGCTTTCAAAACAATAAAATAATCAATTGAATTAAATTAAGATGCTTTAAAAAATAAATGGATATCGTTTCAGTTGACGGTAGGTGTTTTTATCGCTCTAAAATTGAGGCTGCAAGAAAGGAATCACGCTTCGTGGTACCGATCGAGTGCGTTCAGAAACGGAAGTGGAAATAGATCGATGACCCGCTGAAGACAGAGCAAGAAAGTGCCACACAGAAGACTAAAATGTTGATCAGACTATTGCAATTAAATCGTAATACTAAAGGCATTAATTTAATTGTCAAAATATATCCACAATATAATGGTTTACCCTTGATAGTTTGATGAAGAAAAATAAATTACAGCTCTTGAAATAACATCGAAGTGCCTTTCGTCCGTTCTAAAAATGCGTGTATAACGGCAAGCAGAAGTTACGAGTCAAGCTTGATATGCATGTTTACATCCCTGCACCGTCATCCGACCTGATCGGAACAATAAGCATTGAACCAATTAAAAAAACATCACGTAAGACTTTGAGGGACTCCAATTCAACAAAATTACCGTAAAATAGTTATTTGCTTTGACAAATAATACTACAGATATTCATAATATCTTACAGAAATAATGATATTTCATGAGCTACGTACTCGATATCGAGCTCAGCTAGCCATCATTTTGAAATGAGAATAGTTGTCATGCAGTAGACTGTAGAGGGCAGTATGCAGCAGAGAGAGGAAAAAAGCGCGGGCCTGAGATCACGTGATATTCACGTGCCTATTACGTGATTTTTTTTTTTCCCTCTCTGCGATGCAAGCTGCCGTATTCTGTCTATAGCTAGCCTACTGCGCTGCATGCATGACAACTACGTCTCATTTCAAAATGATGGCTAGCTGAGCTCGATATCGAGCCACGTAGCTCATGAAATATCATTATTTCTGTAAGATATTATGAATATCTATAGTATTATTTGTCAAAGCAAATAACTATTTTACGGTAATTTTGTTGAATTGGAGTCCCTCAAAGTCTTACGTGATGTTTTTTAATTGGTTCAATGCTTATTGTTCCGATCAGGTCGAATGACGGTGCAAGGATGTAAACATGCATATCAAGCTTGACTCGTAACTTCTGATTGCCGTTATACACGCATTTTTAGAACGAACGAAAGGCACTTCGATGTTATTTCAAGAGCTTTAATTTATTTTCCTTCATCAAACTATCAAGGGTAAACCATTATATTGTGGATATATTTTGACAATTAAATTAATGCCTTTAGTATTACGATTTAATTGCAATAGTCTGATCAACATTTTAGTCTTCTGTGTGGCACTTTCTTACTCTGTCTTCAGCGGGTCATCGATCTATTTCCACTTCCGTTTCTGAACGCACTCGATCGGTACCACGAAGCGTGATTCCTTTCTTGCAGCCTCAATTTTAGAGCGATACAAACACCTACCGTCAGTTGAAACAATATCCATTTATTTCTAAAGCATATTTATTTGATTATATTGAAATATAAGTTTGTGAATTGCATATTTTTAGTTCTATATTTCAAAATATCAGTGTGAAATTTAATTTTGAAAAACCCGAAACCCGAAAACCCAAAACCGGGTTTCAGCTCGACGGTCGGGGCCCGGGCGGGGACCCGTTTCGACTCAGGCCTAGTATTAAAAGCTGTCCTATTGATTCTCAACATTTCAAACACCACCACTGTCAAAACTCTTCACTCAAAATCGGTAGTTTCTTTAATCTTTAGATCTAGTGACGATTGATGACACCTAAATTAGTCTAGATCTAACAGTTAGATCTAGCACAGTAGTAGACCGAATTTTCCGTCTCTTTCGTTCGTTAGCCTCTTATTGGGGTAGGGTCGGCCGGCTCTCTCTTTAGAGACGGAAACCGTCTATACACATTCCCGTGATAATGCCACGGCCATTTCAGGTCGTAGCGTTTTGCCCCCAAAATCCCCCAAAATGTCATTTTACCTCATGCATTGATTATTTAAAATTAGGAGAAGGTTATACTAACATCGGTTCCACTTACCAACTTAACTGTATAATCCGTTTAATGGTCCCTTTTAAGTAATTTACGGGTCTAAATTGACAGCCGTGTAAAAAATCTTGCAAGGCCTGTTAAACTCTCGCTGCCGGAGTCATCTAAATCAATCTCATCCCTTCTAGTCTACGCCGAAGGCAAAATGATTATGAAGGAAAAACTGTGATAACGCCATTACGAACGTGTAGATGGCGCACAGTTTTTCCTTCATAATCATTTTGCCTTCGGCGTAGACTAGAAGGGATGAGATTGATTTAGATGACTCCGGCAGCGAGAGTTTAACAGGCCTTGCAAGATTTTCAACACGGCTGTCAATTTAGACCCGTAATTTCCTTAAAAGGGACCATTAAACGGATTATACAGTCAAGTTGGTAAGTGGAACCTATGTTAGTATAACCTTCTCCTAATTTTAAATAATCAATGCATGAGGTAAAATGACATTTTGGGGGATTTTGGGGGCAAAACGCTACGACCTGAAATGGCCGTGGCGTTATCACGGGAATGTGTATAGATTCTAGATCTAGACGGTTTCCGTCTCTAATTCTAAAGAGAGAGCCGGCCGACCCTACCCCAATAAGAGGCTAACGAACGAAAGAGACGGAAAATTCGGTCTAGCACAGTAGCAGGTAGCTAGGAAAATACAATTTTTTCAACTTTCCTATGACTCATGTTAGAAAGTATAAAATTCAAATTGTGAGTCCACTGTCAAACTTGCCGATCAGCCGCATCGGCATGATTGTGTTCATCTGTGTGTTATGACTATGAGTATAAGTGTTGACTATTCATGTATTTAAATGCTGCCTATTATGTATTAATATATTACACGTAGAGGTCTAGATCTAGTGCAGTTTAGAATTAGAGGTCAATACGCATTAGCGCGTAGCGTTGACTCTCTAATGCTTTGCTGGAGTGAGTAGACCCTAACTTTATAGTTATAGTTTTACTTTTAGTACTTACGTTATCATACGCTGTAATTATATGGGAAAGTGAATTCCCCCAGAACGTCACATTGTCAACATGCAAGAATCATGTAGAATTAAAACAGTCAAATCAATTGAATTCAGTAAATTCATCCGATTATCAACACCGAGCGGCATGTAGTCTAAGTATCTGCACGTACACTGCCATTTCTTGCGAATGTACGCGATTTGCATTGACGTCGCGTCTAGACTGTATACTGTATGTATACATCACACAGAACAACTCTTGATTGTTTTTACTAACTTCCGGGCTTGTTATTTCGTACCGTAGATGGCAATATTGCATAAAGAAAAATGGCGTGTTGAGAGACAGCGCTGAAAAATAAAGACAAATTAATAAATACATGAAAACAACAAAACAAAACGTACCAAAATCTTGTCTCTTTCACTATCTTTGACAATAAGAAAGAAAGGAAACAGAAAGGCAACGGTAAAGCTATAGCCAACGGCAGGTGCGGCGATCCCGGGGAGACGGGGGGGGGGGGGGGGGGACACCCTGAAATTTGAAAAAGTGAAGAAAACAAATACTGACTAAAGGCTGCAACACACTTTTAGGCTCTGCATGGAGGGCCAGATCGAGTGCAGAGTTTAGACAAATAAAACTCCAAAAATCTTCTCACTCGGTAGCTACGCTCCCTCGCATAATAACCTTCGGGATGTTATAGGCTTACAAGTAAATACCGAGAAAAGCGAGGTGTGAAAAAAGTATATTGCTTGTTTTTATACCATAGTTTTGCTAATGAATGTAATATTTTAATGCAACAAAACTTCAAAAACGTGAGAGAGGGTAGTCACTGCCGTCACCTTCACCCCTCTCGTTCACTATATGCTCCCTCGCACTTGCGTAATGATGGGGGGGGGGGGAGCTGGGCTCGGGGGGGGGGGGGGGGGGGGGAGTTCCCCCCAAATAAAATTAAAACGTGGTCTACTTCTAATTCGATACCAGTGATTTACAAATGTTGCTGAAATGGAATGATTTTTCCCTGAGCTTCTGGGGGCTCTACCCCCTGGACCCCACTGTCATGATAATGAATATGTATCAGATTATGCAAATGTGACACCTGTGACCTCAGGAGGTCAGATCGCATGTGCGCAATGTATATGCGATACGCGAGACTTGATACCGAGTGCGGGGAATAAACACCAGACTATGGTTATGGAATTCAACTACTTTGTTAGTTTGTTTGCACTTAATATGTGACATTGGCGACGAGGATTAATGTTTCTTGGATGTTGAATCTGTGGCTACGAGCTGGAAAAGTTTCAACATGGCATTCGCTGGAGCGGAATTGTTAGCGCTTCGAGGAGTTCCACACTTCGATCCGACGGGTGGTGCAAGTATTGTCAGCGGCAAGTGGAAAGCTTGGCTTGAAGAGTTCGAAGCCTACGCCGATAGTCGTGGCCTGTTTCTGGACGGATGTACGCCGGCCCAGGAGGCGCAACGGAGGGCACTGCTACTGTATACTGCGGGGCCCGTGGTACGGGAGACTTTCAAAACACTTCCAAACAAAGGGGAGAGGAATGAGTATCAAAAAGCCACAGATGCCCTAAATGCTCATTATGTTGTGAAACCTAATGCTACGTTTCAAAGACATTTGTTCAGGAAAACCAAGCAGGAAGATGGTGAAACGGTTGCCCAATTTGTTACCAAATTACGACAGGTTGCTATCGGATGCAATTTCGTAGCTGGGGATGTAGAAAACCAAATTTTTGACCAAGTAGTCCAGTACTGCAGAGCTGATAAACTTCGCAGGAGAATGCTGGAGAAAGGAGGTGAGCTCAAGTTAAATGATGCATTGTCCATGGCTGCTGCTCTAGAAGCTGTTGAAGGTCAATTTAACTCCATGTCATTGAGAGAGAGAGAAAGGCCTAGAGCTGGTGGGCAAGTTCAAGTGAATCAAGTTTCATATGAGAATGACAGAAAAAAGAATTTGGAATGCTACAGATGTGGGAACAAAGGACATTTTGGGAAGGATGCATCATGTCCAGCCAAAGGAAAGATCTGTCGGAAATGTGGAGGCCAAAACCACTTTGCGACGATGTGCAAAAGTAAGGCCAAGAGCACAAGTGAGGCGAGAGGAAAATTCAGAGATGGGAAGTCCAGAGATGGAAAGAAGTATAAGAATAGAGTTCGCCAAGTGGAAGGTGAACCCGGAAATGATAGTGATGATGACAACAGCCGTGGGCGTGATCAGAGGTACTATCAATTTGCAGTGAATGATGGTGATCACGAGAAAGTCCCGATAATCATTGGAGGTGTAACAGTCCCAGTGATAGTAGATTCGGGAAGTGATTGCAATGTAATAGATCAGATATTGTGGGAGAAACTGAAGAAGGACAAAATCATCTGCAAATCTACTAAGAGTACCAAGAGGCTGTATCCATACACATCACAGATACCATTGACGACCGTTGGATGTTTTACAGCCACAGTAGAAGTGGGCAAGATGAAGTCCACTGCAGAGTTTGTTGTCATCAAGGAAAAGGGAGAACCTTTACTAAGCAAGCGGACATCTAGAGAGCTGGGAGTGCTCCATGTGGGAGTTGTTAATGCTGTACAGAGTTATGCAGACCTAAAGCATGAATTTGAAGCAGTCTTCAAAGGAGTAGGGAAGTTGAAGGGCCGACAAGTGCGGTTAGCAGTGGATGAAACGGTGAAGCCAGTGGCCCAACCTGTGCGAAGGACCCCGTTTGGACTGAGAAAGAAGGTCGAGATGAAGATCGCGGAATTGATCGATCTTGACATCATTGAGCCAGTTGAACGCTCCACGCCATGGGTAAGCCCAGTTGTCATTGTTCCCAAGCGAAATGACGAAATTAGACTTTGTATCGATATGCGGAGAGTGAACGAAGCAATCGTAAGAGAACGTCACCCCATTCCCACTATTGAAGAAGTCCTACAGGAGTTGTCGATTAGCAAGGTCTTTTCAAAAATAGACCTGAAGTGGGGGTACCACCAACTGGAGTTACATCCGGAGTCGAGAGAGGTGACAACCTTTGTCACTCATTGTGGGTTGTTCCGCTATAAGAGACTGTTGTTCGGAATCAATGCTGCTCCAGAGATTTATCAATATGAGATACACAGGGTGATAGCTGGTATAGAAGGAGCTGCAAACATATCAGATGATATCATTGTGCATGCATCGACCCAGAAAGAGCATGACAAGAGGTTGAAGCAGGTGCTTGGCAGACTGCGGGACGCAGGACTTACTGCAAATGCAGAAAAGTGTAAGTTTGGTGTCTCTGAGTTGGACTTCATGGGGCACAGACTGACTAGCGAGGGACTCAACCCAGGATTGGCCAAGGTGAAAGCAATCGCAGAGGCCCGTGAACCCCAGAATGCAACTGAGATGAGAAGTTTCTTGGGGCTAGTCAACTACTGCGCCAAGTTCATTCCGAACTTTGCTACATTGGCAGATCCACTGAGAAAGCTGACCAGAAAGGACACGCCATTTCAATTTGGTCATGAACAACGACAAGCGTTTAAGGCGCTGAAGGAAAGCTTAATGAGTGCAGAGACCCTGGGCTACTATGATCTAAATGCACCGACAAAGGTCATAGCGGATGCCAGTCCAGTTGGCTTAGGAGCAGTGCTGGTGCAGGTGCATGCTGATGGCCCGAGGATAGTAGCGTATGCCAGCCGCTCGTTAAGTAACGTTGAAAGGAGATATTCTCAGACGGAGAAAGAAGCCCTTGGACTTGTGTGGGCTTGTGAGAGATTCCATGCGTACCTGTATGGAATAGAGTTTGATCTAGTCACTGATCACAAACCGCTTGAAGTCATTTATTCACCGAGATCTAAGCCATGTGCGAGAATAGAGCGGTGGGTTCTGAGGCTTCAACAGTACAAGTACAGGGTAGTCCACATCGCAGGAAAGTCCAACATAGCAGATCCATTGTCAAGATTGCTGAAGGATGATCAACCGAGAGAAACTTCTGTGTTGGAAACAGAAGCAGAGAGCTTTGTGCGTTTTGTGGCAGTCCAGTCAACGCCAGGTGCGGTGACAACGAAGGAAGTCGAAAGAGAATCTGAACATGATCCTGAACTCGAAGTTATCAGAGAGTGTATTCACAGTGGACAATGGAATGATTGTCCATACAAAGAATACATTCCCATCAAAGATGAACTCTGTATAATTGGTCAGTGTGTGCTGAGAGGTAGCAGATTGGTGATTCCACAGGCACAGAGGCCAAAGATGGTGTCATTAGCTCACGAAGGACACCTGGGCATTGTTGGCACCAAACAGAATTTGAGAACCAAGGTATGGTGGCCAGGATGTGAGAAAGATGCAGAGAAATTCGTCAAGACTTGTCATGGTTGCCAAATCACAAGCAGGGGTAATCCACCAGAACCAATTCGAAGTACTATGTTGCCGACAGGACCGTGGGTGGATGTAGCTGTTGATTTCCTAGGACCACTTCCGACAGGAGAATCTATACTTGTGGTAGTTGATTATTATAGCAGATACTACGAGTATGCAATCATGAAATCAACCACTGCAGAGAAGACAGTCAAAGCCCTGGCTGAAATCTTTGGCAGACATGGGTTACCTGTGACGTTATACTCAGACAATGGACCCCAGTTCATCGCAGAAGTTTTCGCAGAGTACATGAACATTACAGGAATTCACCACCATCGGGTGACTCCTAAATGGCCGCAAGCCAACGGCGAGGTCGAAAGACAGAACCAGAGTATAGTGAAAAGGCTTAGAATTGCACAGGCAGAAGGCAAGGATTGGAAAGAGGCCTTGCTGACTTACGTCGCAGTCTATCGGGCTAGTACTCATTCAACAACGGGGAAAAGCCCGGCAGAAGTGTTGTTTGGGAGAAAGATCCGAACTAAACTACCACAAATCCAGGACATTAGTGAGGATCAGGAACTGAGAGACAGAGACCTCCAAATGAAAAGTGGTGCAAAACACTATGCAGATCTGAAGAGGGGAGCTGTACATTCTGACATAGTGCCAGGAGATAAGGTGATAGTAAGACGTGATGAAAGGAGGAAACTAGACACGCCATACTTTAACCAGCCATACACAGTGACAGCAAGAACAGGAAGTATGGTAACTGTTCAGTCTCCTGAAGGAGTCCTGTACAAAAGGAATGTATCAAGTGTAAAAAGATACATGTCCCGAGACACTCATAACGAAGCTGCCAATCCAGAGAGGACAGACGGCAATCCTGAGGCGGTGACCGGTGTTCCTGAAGGGTCGGACGGCAATCCTGAGGCGGTGACCAGTACTCCTGAGGCGGTGACCAGAGGTCCAGACTTAGAGGCAGCAAGCAACACATCAGGCGGTGACCAGACACATCAAGATGGTGACACGCAGGCAGAGACAACAAACACCAACGTTCCTATGGCAGCTAGTAGACCACAACGCCAGAGAAGATTCCCTAAGCGATATGATGATTTTGTGTGATTCCAGATCAATATGGTGGGGATGAGCTCTTTGTAAAATAGCGACAGTGATATCTGAAACTACATGTGCCAAGGAGAAATGTTTGGAAATCATTGGTTGATGCCAAGTTGTGATTTAAAGGGTGTACGCCTTGCGCTGCCCATATTTGTGAAATCGACATGTTGGAGAAATCACCATGGAAACCAAGCGTACGAGGAAGTTGTGTTATGTGCTAAAATAATAAGTTCTGATATATATGTTTCAATATTACACATACATTAATCAATGTAAAAGGGTGTACGCCGAACGCTGCCCTTATTGTATGTGATAGGTGTTGCGAAAAACACAAGTTTGAGTTGGAGCATCGATCAGTTTTCAAAAATGGATTCAATCATCGAAGAGAGTATTTCCAGAAACGTCAGCTTCAGCTAGTCGTATGAACGCTTGGAGATAACGGATGATTTACACAAACTCAAAACTAGAACTCAAATAGTATCCAGTGAACAGTTGAACTTTTATTTGGACCACAGACTGGATGCATGAAAGATAGTGCATGAAAAATATTATATTGCATGTTATGTTGTATGTTGTTCAACAAAGTTGTTTGGAAGATAAAACATTTGGGAAAAGTTTATCGACCAGATAAATTTGTTGTTAGAAATAGTTTTGTTGAAGTTGTTCTAAAAAAAAAAAAAAAGGAAAAAAAAGAAAAAGAAACAAAAGAAAGAAACAAAAGCAAATGCACCAAAGCATGTTTATTTCAGTAATTGACATATGGCTGAAACACAAGAACAAAAGAGAGATTACAAGAATTTTCAGTGAAACTATAGTAGAAAAATTGACCAGGATAAAGTTTCATTCTGGCAAAGGAGGGATGTCATGATAATGAATATGTATCAGATTATGCAAATGTGACACCTGTGACCTCAGGAGGTCAGATCGCATGTGCGCAATGTATATGCGATACGCGAGACTTGATACCGAGTGCGGGGAATAAACACCAGACTATGGTTATGGAATTCAACTACTTTGTTAGTTTGTTTGCACTTAATATGTGACACCCACCAAGGGCCCTAAGGCGGGCCCCTGGTTGCTCATATGACCGTTATTAAATGCCTAAAACACCCGAGCTTCTGGGGGCTCTGCACCGTGGACCCCACTCCAATTTGTGACCTGCATGCCAGTGTCACAAATAAGGTATCAAAATATGCTCATCTGAAATGCCTAAAACCACTGAGCTTCATGGGGCTCCACCCCTTGACCCCCGCCGGGGCTTTGCCTCTGGAACCCACGTCAATTTACGCTCCAACACTTGCTTCGCTAGCTTTGCTCTACCTGATCGTAAATACTTTAGCCCCCCCCCCCCCCGCCCACTTTGAAAAACGTTCCACGGGCCTGCATGTAACATGTAAGAGCGGTGTTGATGCGGATTTTTTCCTGCCCCCCAAACGTGTTTGCTCATTACGCCACTGCTCCCTCGTCCCTCGCATTTCGTCCCCCCCCCCCCCCCCCCCCCGTCATGAAAATCCTAACGGAAATAATTATTGTGCACTCGATCTCCCTGGCCTAGGCGCCTCGGCCCCCAACGAAATATTTGAAGGACAATAAATGGTTAATCACTAAGCAGCTCGGTACTGATTAAGAATGTCTTTTTCAATTCTTTCTTTTTCCCCCGGTCGCCGTACTCCTTGATCCCATAATGTACTGCCCTAATGAGTGCTCCCCGACCACAATGTTGATTGATTGATTTTTATTCGACAAGCTTCCAACATACAACAATATACAATAATAACAGATAAAAAATAAGTCAGCTTGAACAGGATAACCCACGAAAGCTCGAGAGCTTATTTCCAGTGGGGTCCCTTACAGACATGTATAAAATTAATAAGTTAAAATAGTAATATTTACAGACAGATAAGAAAATTAAAAGAACTACTTATTAAAGATAATAATAATAACAACATTAAACTGATGATAGAAATGATATTAAGTACAAGAAGAAAAAGAAGAAGGAGAAGAAGAAAAAGAAGAAGGAGGAGAAGAAAAAGAGGAGAAGGAAGAAGAGGAAAATAATGATGAATTTGTAGAATTTCTATAACGTACGAAAACATAAGTATATACAACATGAAAAAGTATGAACCGACAGAAGAATAAAAATTTCAATCATATAACATGTCATTCACTTCTCTTCTCTGACTGTCAAGTATTAAGTATTCCTTTAATTTTCTCTTAAAATGATCATAGTTTCCTATTTCTTTTACACCATTGGGAAGGGAATTCCAATG
This sequence comes from Strongylocentrotus droebachiensis, assembly GCA_035222895.1. Lineage (NCBI taxonomy): Eukaryota > Metazoa > Echinodermata > Echinoidea > Camarodonta > Strongylocentrotidae > Strongylocentrotus > Strongylocentrotus droebachiensis. The sequence goes on from JAVYIG010002773.1 coordinate 137,346, forward strand.
TTTTATGGCATTGTAATAAAACGAATTTCCAATACTACCTACTCTTTCTGGTAATTTAAAGTTGAATCGTCTATTTCTTGTATTATAATCATGTACGTCAGTAACAAGATCGAAGTTTGATCGAATATAATGATTCGACCTAGCATGATATATTTTATGCACGTGATGCAATACGAGTTGTTTTGATCTTTGGTCGACTTCAAGAAAACCGGCTTTAGAAAGTTCGCTGTAGCCAACATGAGTTCTTGGACCAGAACAGTTGATAAATCTCACCATTTTGTTCTGTATAATCTTCAACTTCTTTTGATCTGACTTGTTTATGTTACTATACCATGCAGGGTTAGCATAGTCAAATAAACATTGAATAAGAGCAAAACAGAGTGTACGTCTTGCTTTTAAATCCATACAACTTTGATATCTGTACAAAAATTTCAGACGAGAATTTGCTTTTTTTACAACTGATTCTACTAAAGATGAAAATGAAATTGCGCTAGCCAACTCAATGCCTAAATACTTCACAGACTCTTTTCTCTTGATTGCTTGATTATTGTGTGTCACTTTGAATTCAAATGACTTTTTAGAACTACTTTTAGAACAAAATAAAATGCTTTCTGTTTTTCCCAAGTGTAAAGAAAGCTTATTATCAGTCATCCAATCGACACACGTAGACAGCTGTTCACTGAGCTTTTCCTCAATATATTTAGGATCAGGATTTGAATAGAGTAGTACGCTGTCATCTGCGTACAATAATAGTTTGAAGTCTTTTATACAAATACACATATCATTTATATAACTTGAAAATAGAATTGGGCCTAAAATGCTTCCCTGAGGAACACCGCATGTTATAGGCATTAGTTTGGAACGAATATCATGAATGGCCACTACTTGGTGCCGATTAGATAAGTATGATCTGAACCAATCTAAACTTGCCTTATCAAAACCCATTAGTTGTAACTTCTTCAATAAGACGCAATGATTAACTGTATCAAAAGCTTTTTGCAGATCAAGGAGCACCATACCAACAAAGCGCCCTTGGGAAGTTTCTCTCCTCAAATAATCAGTCAAATGAATTAGACATGTTTCAGTCGAATAATCATGTCGAAAACCAGATTGAAATTCATAAATTATATCATTTTCTTTGAAGTATCTTTCAATTTGAACACAGACCGATTTTCTAGAATCTTTGATGCTACGCTTAAAACACTTATACCCCATTCACAGTGGTTTTGAAATTTGTAGCGGCGTTGTAGCGGAGCGGCGACACCGCCATAACACCGCTACAAATGCATTCACAGTAGAAAAGTTATCCCGCTGCAGCAGCGGGATAAATATCATGTACCCATTCACGCTGCAGCGGGTGATTTTTATTACCTCCGTAACAAACACGTGTATGCATGGCTCATGACCCGCGAGTGACCCCGATATGACCGGAAATACTTGCTTGAAATTGCGCGGTAAACATGTCAAGTTGCTTTTTGTATCCTCGATCATATTACTTTTTAAAAAACTAGCATTTTTATTGCTTCCAGTCAGAATATTTTAATTTTTTGAAGTGTGAAATATTTTTATTTGGATAATTATAATACCTACATAATAATAAAATCAATTTGAATCCACTGGTTACTTTATTTCTATTTCACTTTATGTTCCCCATTGCTGTAGAAAAGAGGTCAGTGATAGGTAAGTAAACAAATCACACGTGTTTGTCGCGGTGTTATAGCGGAGAGCCTTCACACTGAGTAAACACCGCGACAGCAGCGGGACTGTCCCGCTGCTGTAGCTAGGCGTCCCTAGCGATAGTTTGTGTCGGCGTTATCGCTAGGCGGTGTTATCCCGCGATAGTTTATAACGGGTCCGAGCCTTCAAACTGAAGACAACACCGCGACAGCAGCGGGACAGTCCCGCTGCTGTCGCGGTGTTTGAGGCCACTGTGAATGGGGTATAATAGGTCTATAGTTGCTAACATCAGTTTTATCTTTCTTTTTATAAAGTTGAGTCACTTTTGCTATTTTCATATCCTCTGGAAAAGTACTCGTCAAGATAGATAGGTTCATTAAGTAACTTAGAGGCTTAAATAAAACCTTCGCACCATCTTTTAGAAATTTAGCTGGAATCAAGTCTAACCCAGTACTTTTTGATACATTCAACTTACGTAACTCTTTGAAAACAAATTGTTCACTGATTGGTAATAACTCGAAGCTGTTTTCACGTACACCTTTTCTTTCGTAAAAGTCACGAATACAATCATTGTCTGCGCTGAAAAAGTCTTTGGAAGGGGGGAGTTTGTCTACTAATTTGGCAGCCACATTTGTGAAATGAGAATTGAATTCATCAGCGATGGCCATCTTATCATGACATAATTCCCCATCAATTTTAATGACAGATTCTTGTTCTTTTCGCTTCTTATTTTTCAATCCTAAGTTTTTTAGATTCTGCCAAAGTTTTTCGAATCTTGTTTATTTTCTTCTATCTTGTTTTGTAAGTAATCGAGTTTAGCCTTTTTCACCTCTCTTTGGACCATATTTCTTAATACTCTGTATCTTTTATAGAGCTTCTCATCTTTTGCTCTTTTCCTCCATTTTTTGTATACTATATTTCTCTCTTGAATTAGGGAAAGAATATCTTTAGTCACCCAAGTTTCTGATCTTTGTTTTATTCTTATCCGTTTCAGTGGCGCTATCATATTCAAATTTGAGATAAAAACATGTTGAAATATTGACCATGCCTCATTTACATCTGTACAGTCAGTTATTCGTGACCAATCAACAACAGATAGTTGAAGACTGAAAGACTCTTCTGTATATTTTTTCATGGATCTGATATCATTAGTCCTGTGATTACCTATAGCCAGTCTAACATTTTTCCGTGTACAGAAAGTAAAATAATGGTCGCTAATACCTAGATCAATGACACCACTTTGACTTATTTTATTTTCTTTGGTACAACCAACATGATCCAATAGAGAAGAACATGTAGGTGTAACGCGTGTTGCCTCTTTAATGAGTTGACTAAACCCATGAAGACTCAACAAGTCAATATATTTTTTAGCCAGTGGCGATTTGCGAAGAAGACAAATATTCATGTCTCCTAAAAGAATTATTTCGTCATCCTTCTTTAATGTATCAAGAATATTGGACAATTTCTCGATAAACAAATTGTTTTTCGGAGGTCGATACAGAACGCCAACAACAATTGGTTTTGATCTTGGTATAAGCAAATTTATCCACAGGGATTCCGTATCTCCAGTACTTATAGCATCCATAATATTAAATGCAATATCATTTCTGATATAGAAACATACACCACCTCCAGAGCCAGAGGATCGATCATGACGTATGATTTTATATCCGTCTATTTCAATTTCTTCATCATTTCTGGAATTGTTTAACCATGTTTCAGTGAAAGCAATAATAGACAGCCTTTTTCTTTTAAAAAGAATTCTAAGTTCCGATATCTTGTTTAGAATAGACCTCACATTAAGGTGTAAAAAATGAAGGCCTTTAACTTTAAACTTTTCTTCAAATTCTTGATAAAGAGAAGTGTTTTCATCTCTGAGGTTTGGCTGAATTATTCTTGCTATCGCTTGCTTTTCAGGTGTAACGCGCGTTACCTTAAAATAGTTTTCTTTTAGTCTATATCCTCGTTTTGGCTTTCTTTCTCTAAACAATCGTCAGTAAATAATGAGTCACAAAAAGATGGCAGACAACATGTTAAACAATTCCACTTCTCATCAGGGCATTCATAATATAACCTGCGGTACTCTGAAAAACTGATAGCTTGACAATTAGTGTGAAACCATTTTTTACAATAAGAACACAGAAGGCCGTGTTGATTACATTTGACTGGCTTATTACAGTTCCCACAAGGGAACTTATATTTTCGACCGTCAACTATAATTTTCGGTTCATCACTAGATTTTGTCAAACTTTCACTTAATTCAATACCCTTCTTACAAACTGAAGATATTTCGCCCAGTCTTTCATGTCCACCTTGGATGGTCTGAAGGTTGGTTTCAGTCGTGACCTCTGATTGACTGCACTGAAATCCAAAGATGTCCCAGAAACAGATTCGGCGTAGGACTTAATTTACGGGGCTGCTTTTTTCCTCATCAGAATGAAGACTCTGGTTTTCTCGGTAGATGGCTTGATGCCGCCTTGCTCCAGGTTCACTGCCTGTAACTTGATCGGACGACCGTTGAGTCCAGCCATGGCCTAGCTCCTGTTGTCGGTGGTCAGCACTGTTGATGAGGCGTTTCAGGTTGCTTGCCAAAATTCGTTGACCGGCTCTGTTGAGGTGAACGCCATCACGCCCAAGATGCTGCTCGCTGATATCATTCAACTGCAAAACAAAACAAAAAAATCTAGCTCCGCCGCTGCATAAACGGCACCAGGGGTGAATTCAGCCGGTGGCGGGGCGCGGGGCCCAAGAGGGGCCTCATTCGTGAGAAAATAATAAGCGGCGACTTAGCCGACCGGCCGGATAAGCGGGGGGGGGGGGGGGGGGGGGTGAGCTATATTTCTATTCAATGCCCCCCCTTGAGGATTTGTTTTCCCCTTTCTTTTTCAGGGGGGGGGGGCGTCTTCTTTTCTTTTCTTTTGTCAAGGTAAAATTAAAGGTTTTAAGGGTTTTAATTTTGGTTGTTACCCTAGCTCTCATCAGAAGGGGGGGGGGGTGATTATTATTTGTACTTAACAAATTTAGCAACATTGCAAGGATCTACTTATATATTTTTTTTAATGGTCAGTTTTTATTCTTTTCTCTTTTGAAACAAATTATAATCATAGTACAAATTACAATCATCATTATGTAACGCTCACTGCAAATGTAATGACATTATAAATCAGTATAAATTTTTGTCTTACAAACGGCTTCACAGAAAACTTACATAGTTAGTTCCTATACATCATATTCGACACAAAAATTCATATTTTCAAAGAAAACATATGCAGTTGTATAATCCAAAAATTTTGTTTTAACAATGTAGCAACTTATACTTCTTTTATACTGTTGTCCTGAGAGAAAAGTTTTCTCTTTTTGTTAACCCTACCCTACCCGACCTCTCCCTTATCCCCCTCCCTCCCCATCCCTCCACTCCCCCCCCCCCCCCTCTTAACCGGTGGACGACTGGCTTCTGGTTCCAATTGTTTGTCTAATACTCAGGTTTTCCCATTTAGAAAAATGAATAGTGAGAGTTCCCCTCATTGTTGCCAATTTCCTTTCTTCTACTTTATCCCCTACTATACTATTCTTTATTTCATTAAAATAAAGATGTAGGTCAGTTTATCGATGCGGAAAATGGGGTGGGGGAATGGGTAGTGAATGGGGAGGCGTCGATCACAATATTGTTGTTTTTTGGTCCCGAAAATTTGACTGATCAATATTTCGTTTCGTTGGGGGGGGGGGGGGGGGGGGGGTAAAGTCACCTTTTTTGGTCACCCTTAAGCACAGTTTTTTGTTTTTTTGTTAAATGAGGGGGGTTCGACCCCCACCCCTCAACCCCCCGTCCCTGCGTACGCGCCTGCATGTAAAGTATAGCCAGCCCAGCGGAGTTGTCTTGAGAGTGGCATAGCTGGCTTGTTCCAGCACTTTGTTGTTTGTCTTGCGGTCTTGCCACTTGTGGCGAAGTATGGAACGGAGACATCGGTGAGGGAAGCGTCCCTCGAGTTTTACTTGTCTTCTGTGCAGAACCCAAGCTTCATATCCACAAAGAAGGGTATGATATAGTGATGAGAAGAAGAAAAAAACTTTGTGCACAAGGATCTTTATTGAGAAGCGTATTGAATGATTCTTCCATACACGTTTCTGTAGGCGACCAATAATAATTATTATAGCAACTGTTCGCCTAATTAATAGCCAAGCGGTTGTCAACATCTTTGTCAGTTCACTACCACCCCTAAAATAAAATCCTAGCTACGTGACGGGGAAGGGGGGGGGGGGGGGGAAGGGAAGAGGTAATTCTAGGTCTTTGCAGACTGACGGCGCCCTCTGGTCCAAAGTGAATCCGAACCGTCCAGACGGTTCGCGCTGCTTCACAGCCCTCCTCACATGTCATCCCCATTGATAAAGGCGGTTGATTATTTTACCAAGAAGTGCTGGTAACTTCTTGATTTTACATACCTTGCAATTGGGAGCGTCATCTGTAATGATGATACGCTCCCAATTGCATGATATCAATGGGGATAACATGTGAGGAGGGCTGTGAAATCATCCCGGTGATTTCTGGTGTAGCACTAGTCTTCTCCAGGCTTACAGTAAGTCCAAAGGCCTTTGCTGAAGCAGCGCGAACCATCTGGAGTTCGGATTCACTTTGGACCAGAGGGCGCCGTCAGTCTGCAAAGACATAGAATTACCTCTTCCCTTGCCCCCCCGGCACGTAGCTAGGGTTTTATTTTAGGGGGTGGTAGTGAGCACGTTAAGCGTGCTTCCTGGGAGGAGGGGGGGGGGGGGGGGGTGCAGATGTTAAATGTCATCTCCGTAGGTTCATAATTCCGAAGGTTCATAATTCCGAAGGTCCGTATTAATTCCGAAGGTTCGTATTTCCGAAAATGAAATAGGGTTCGCAATTCCGAAAATGAAATAGAGAAATAAAAGACGACACAAGAAAATAGGACAATATAAAGGACAAATGAAAAAGAAAAGGAAAGAGAGGAAGGTATGAAGACTAAGAGAGGAAAATTAGAAAGAGGGGGTGAGATTGAAATCGCTGGAAGTAAGTGAAAGAAAGAGGGGGGTATCATGATTGATTAATGAGGTGATAAATTGAGGCCATCTCGCCGATTGCGTTGTATTTTCTGACTTATTCATTCATTTATATTCGTTTGTTTGCTTGTTGCCTTTTTTGTATTTGTTGTTGGCTCCCCCTCCCCCTTCTTTTCTTTTCGTATTAAAGGGGTTGACCGTCTCCTCTTTCAGGTTCTTTGCAAACAAGTCGGAAGTAAGTAAACCGCACCCGGAATGACATTTAATTCTACTTTGTAGGCAGTCTATTCTCAAGTTTGTGATTCCTGTAAATGACATTTAATGTCGTGCTCTGGTCCCATATAAAAGAGGGACAGACGAGACATCTGAGGGACATGGCACCAGGCGCGGAACCAGGATTTCTTAGGAGGGGGGGGGGGCAAATATGAAATTATGCAAGCCAAATATTGGAACGTAATGGTGACCAGCAGTGACGTAATGAGCAAAAATATCAAAGCGGGTAGGGGAGGCTTAAGTATTTACAATCAGGTAGAGCGTAGCTTAAATTGGAGTGGGGTCCAGGGGGCTAAACCCCGGCGGGGATCAAGGGGGCAGCCACCGGAAGCTCACGGGGTATGGACATTTAATTACAGTCAGATGAACATATTTTGATACCTAATTCATGACACTGGCAGGTCACTAATTGACGTGGGGTCCAGGGTGCTGAGCCCCTTGAAACTCAAGGATTTGAGGCATTTTATAACGGTCAGATAAGCATTCAAGGGCCCGCCTTAGGCCTCCTGATCGGTTCGAGGGGGCGGAGCATTATACTTTTGTATGCGTTTGTTGGAAAATGACACATTCCTAAATTTACAGTCAGGCGAGAAATATGCTAATTTCGAGGCCGTCAGGGTCCACGAGCTCCCCCGCCCCCACTTTTTTTGGAAAAAGTATATTAAAGAGAAATAGAAAGAGAGAGAAAGAATAGTGACCTGCCAGTATCGCAAACTAAAGAGGTATCAACATATGCTCGTCTGACCGCGATTAGATGCTGCAATACCCTGAGTTTCGTGGGGCTCCGCCCCCTGGACCCCATGCCAATTAGTATCCTGCCAGTATCCAAAAATGTTAGTCTGACAGTAACTAAACGACTAAAACGCCTAAACTTTAGGGGACCCCACGCCAAATAAGGTATCAAAATAAGCTCAGCAGACGGTTATTAAATGCCTAAAACCCCTGAGCTTCCGGGGGCTCTGCCCCCTGGATTCTACCTTAGGCCCTTAGGCGGCCCCTGGATGCTCATCTGACGGTAATTTAATGCCGAACACCCCTGAGCTTCTTGGGGCTCCGCCCCTTGTACCCCCAAGCCAATTAGTGTTAGCCAGTGTCACAAATAAGGTATCAAAATATGCTCATCTGATCGTCATTAAATGACTAAAACCCCTTAACTTCAGGGGACTCCGCCCCCTCGACCCCATCAAGGAGGGCCCCTGAAAGCTTATCCTACCATTATAAAATGCCTAAAACCCCTGAGCTTCTGGGGACTCCACCCCTTTGACCCCAAGCCAATTATGCCAGTGTGACAAATAAGGTATCAAAATATGCTCATCTGACCGTAATTAAACGCCTAAAACCCGTTGGCTTCCAGGGGCTGTGCCCCCATGGACCAAACCAATGGCCCTAAGGCGGGCCCCAGGATGCTCATCTGACCGTAATTTATTGCCTTAATAACCCCTGAGCTTCCGGGAGCTCCTCCTCTTGGACCCCACGCCAATTACATGTAGTGTCCTGGCAGTGTCACAAATAAGGTATCAAAATATAATCATCTGACCGTAATTAAATGCCTAAAACCTGTGAGCTTCTCGGGGCTCTGCCCCCTGGACCCAACCCCAAATAGTAACCTGCCAGTGTCATGAATATGGTATCATAATAGGCTCATCTGACCGTAATGCAATGCCTATATACCTTGAGCTTCCGGGGGCTCCGCCCCTTGACCCCACAGCAATCAATTTACACTACGCTCTACCTGATAGTTAATACTTTAGTCTGATCTCCCACCCACTTTTAAAAACGTTCAGCGGGGCCTGCATGTAAGAGTGCCAGTGTCACAAATAAAGTATCAAAATATGCTCACCTGACCGTTTAATTAAATGCCTAAAGCCCGTGAGCTTCCGGGAGTTCTGTCCCCTGGACCCAACCAATGGCCCTAAGGCGGGCCCCTGGATGCCCATCTGATCATAATCTATTACCTAAAACCCTATGAGCTTCCGGGGGCTCCGCCCCTGGACCCCACGCCAATTACTGACCTACCCCAAATGCCCCCTTCCAAGTGAACAAAAGCCTTCCGGAGGTTAGGTAGCCTATCCGATAGGCGTCGGGCTAAATGGCAAGTGTACTAATCGCGTTATGGAGACTGACATCGGCGCGGGCGACAGCCCGAGCGCCTATCATCACTGGTCAACTCATCATTATTCATATGTGTATCGTATGTGTGACGAGCGTATTCTCATGCATGATTCATAAGACTAGCCTTATCACGTGATCGATCACTTTGATTCAACCAATCAAATATCATCTCCAGGTTCCTCATCGCTCATTGGCCTATTTTGGTCCATGCTTCATAAATATTCATGAAAGAGCTTTGCAGGGGGTTCGTAGATTTTCTACGAACGAAACAAGGAAAACAAAGAAAATAAAACTGTGCGAGTTGACCAGTGATGATAGGCGCTCGGGCTGACGCCCGCGCCGATGCCACTCTCCACATAAACGCGATTAGTATACTTGTACAGCCCGACGCCTATCGGATAGGCTAGAGGTTAGGCTGCCTCTTCGTTATCTGATGTGCCAATGGATATGAATGTGAATAACCAAAACGCTCCATCCGGCAGGCGGAGGGAGATGACAAAAAAGAGAGAGAGAGAAAAAAAAAGGTTAGTGTCACACTCTTCTTCAGTGGCCAGATGTGACAGATCTTTAAAAATTAAATCCGTTTCTGATGCAGACACATATAAGGTGGTCTGCATCTGGCCAGACGGATTTCAAACTAACCTGTTTCTTGAATAATGCGTCTGTGGCTTCAAACAAAACTGCGCAGCTAGTGATGATGTGCATATAGCAATACATACGTCTGATTAAGTAGATATAGGGCGTGTCCACTCTCGTCATCCTTCCTGATCGAGCCATAGATGAAATGACGCCTGTGACTGCGCATGAGCAAGAAAGTGACACTATCTTGTTCAGCCTAATTGCACCCACACCAATTCGACCCGAGAGCACGGAGGAGTGTGTTGTTGGAGAAACCACGACAACCTATTTCTATGGGCCAAAGTTCAATTCTCCAACCATTCTGCTCAGCCTCTAGGAGCAGCTAGCTCTTCGTATTTCTTGCTCTTCCTCTCATGAGATCGCTGCATATTCGCGTCATGAGGTACCGTCAGCTCCAGAAGAATTGCCCTCATATAGAAGTGGGGAACCAAATTACGACATCAGGCCACAGGTTTGTCACGGCAATGGCTGGAGGAAAAATTAACTTCTCCCCTAAGTCGATTCGATTGTTCCAATAGCTTCATCAAGCCAAGTCCTGCCTTCCTGTAGACTGCCTGAAACGTTTGTAGCCTCTCCTTCCCTGACGAAATGGATCTGGGGGTGCTTAATTGCATGTGTTTGGGTCGGCTTTTGGTTGTGTTCTGTTATCCTCGTCTTCAAAGCATCCCCGTTAATACCAGTACATGGTTGTGACGCCAAGTGTACCGGCCTTGTTGGCCTGTCGGGCAGCCAGCAAGCATATGTGAAGTCGTTGCTCGATCTCTAGCTGTTGACAGAGCTTGCAAGCATCATCTTCACTTAATCCCCACCACTTCAGGTTTGCTGGTGATGCTACAGTGTCGTATGTCAAACCAATCATGAATTGCAGCAATTTAGGGCTGGTATCAACAGATTCCTCCAGGACAGCTTCTTTTGCTGCACTCCTTCCCATGGCGACCACGCTCCATGAACTGGCATCTGTATAGAGTACCGAAGCTGTGACGTCATAAAAATCTAATTTTAGAATTTCTCTTTTTTTTCTTCATTTCCCGAAAGAGCATTAAAAATTATGTCCAAATTTCGAAAACGAATTGAATATGTTATAAGTATTGGCTGATATATGACGATCTGAATATAAAGATTGCCTATGGGAACTCAGTGTTATATGCTCTGGCTCCTATAACGTACAGAGTAACATACGGAAAATAGAAATAGAAGGTGGAAGGCCTGAAAAGAAAACATAAAGATAAATAGAAGACAAGGATAAAAGAATGAAACAAAGAAAAACGTTAGGAAAGATAGAAAGTGAAGAAAATGGAAGGAAAATATCAAAATCATGATAAGGAAGATAGAATTTCTGGCGGCCGCCAAATAATTTTTCCTTTTCTAATGTTAATAATAATAATAAAGTCCACTCCAAATGGAAATTCTTTTTGCCCAATTGATCGTGAGCCCGGCAGCCACTGAGCAGCGCCAGATATTATGTTGTAGATTGAAAAAAAAACAGAAGAAAAAAGACAGAATAAGAAAATGACAGAAGAATGAAAACAAGGAATAACATAAGGATGAAGGATGAAGGATATCCGGCGGCCACATTATTGGTTTTTATTCAGAATTTTCCGGAATTATGGACCCTATTTCTTTTTCCGAATTATGAACTTTATTTCATTTTTCGGAATTTTAAACCCTTTTTTTATTTTGGAATTATGGACCTTTTTTCATTTTCGGAAATACGAACCTTCGGAATTAAGATCCCTTTTTCTTTTTTAGGAATTACAAACCCTTTTCCTTTTTCAGAATTATGAACCTTATTTCATTTTCGGAATAAAGAACCCAATTCATTTTTAGGAATTATGAACCTTCGGATAAACGAACATTCCGAATAACGAACCTTCGGAATAATGCAACAAGTGTTCGGAATTATGAACCCTTTAATTTTCGGAATTATGAACCCCTATAGGCATGGAAAATATGGGTTTCAGAATTATGAACCTTTGGAAAATCCCCCCCCATATTAATTAATTATTAATTCTCATATTAAGTTGTGAAAACATAATCCAAGTCTACTGACCTAAAATGACCTTTGACCTTGACTTTGGGACCTAGAATTTGCGTCATATGATTTGTGATACTTGATAACCCTTGCATGGTTATACGTACAAGTTTCAAGGAGTTTGAACAAACACTTTTGAAAATATGCTAAAACTTAAAAATCTTGATGTTTGCCACAACAAAGTCTAAGTTTGCAGATCTTAAATGAAATCTGACCTTGACTTTGTCACCTAAAAGACTAATCACATGATTGGTGATACTTGATAACCCTTATGTTCAAGATTTATGGAAAAGGAATATGTAAACTTTCAAAACTATGTTAAAAGTTCAAAATCTTAACTTTTGGTTAAATTTTTGATGTTGATGCCACAACATAGTCTAAGTTTGTTGACCTGAAATGACCTTTGACCTTGACTTTGTGACCTGAAATTCTACTCACATGATTGGGAATAGTTGATAACCCTATAGTCCAAGTTTCTGACTAAGAAAATTATATCAACAATTCAAAAACTTAACCTGAGGTTATTTTTTTTTTTTTATTACACACATTTGTCTCTGTTTATTCATCAAATCTATACTACAGATGGAAGAGCAACCACTATAGATCATAAAAATGCAAGTTAGAAAAATCCTGTGTCATTTGTTTAATATGATTTTTCATTTTTCACTTATTTTCGGATTTAGCGCCTTTTGCATGGCAGCCAATATTGAGTTGTTCACTGACATTAGTATAGAAGGATGTTATTTGTGTGTAAATGCTACAAAATTGTATATTAACTAAGCATAGTAGCCCCCCCCCCCCCACAACCAACCAACCACACACCTTCATACACCCCATTTATATTACACTCCCCCCCCCCCCCCTCTTCCCGACGCAGTCTCAAGGTATGTGTAAAAGTAACAATGACGACTGTATATAATCATATCAATGATGCAGTGTAGTTTAATTTATGTGTTACTATTCTCTGTAAATAATCCCATTTTCGGAAATGAAATACTAAAGTGCAACGTACGTTATACTGCCAATTTTTGTACTTCCTCCTTAATTTCTAACATTTGTTTTTGTATATATATTATCAACATAGGTCAATTTTTTTTCTTGAAAATTGTTAAACCATATATTTTACTAACATAATTAATTGATAGGACAATTGGTCCATTCCAACCTTGGTTATTTTACTACCAATATGAATTCATGAGGTTATTAGGCAATTGCCCAAATGTTGCAAACGAGTGAGCGTGGTAAAGGTGTAATGTCGATAGAAACATAGACTATACATTCGGGTACCTCGCTGTCAAAGAGAATGAATTTGGGGCACCTCGTTGCCCACATTATGGAGGTTGTCAGGCACTCGACTGCCTGAAATCATTTGGTTTCTAAATGTTGCGAGCGAGGGAAGACAGTGAGGAAAGACAGCAAGGAAGAATGATTTTATTAAATCAACGCTATTCATAAGTATTTTTGTGAACATAACTCAATTTCTCTCGTTGCACCTCTAAAAATGTCTTGCGGCACCCCAGGGTGCCACGTACAGCACCAAAGTTAAAAATCGCTCTACTAGCTGGTCAAAATTTGAGGAGGCAGATTAACCAGGCCGGGGGGGGGGGGAGATATATTAATTGCCCATGTAGAGTGGGAAAATGTTGCATTTTAAAGTGAAACGTACATACTGTTCATGCCCTTTTGGCGTATGTTTTCTATCTTTCACTCCTACTTTCATTTCTTTTTTCTTCTCTGCTGTATACTACATCAATGACGCAAATATCATCACCCCAAAGCGAATTTGGGTAATTTAGCCCCACCCCCCCCCCCCCAACAACAAAAGAAGGATATGTTAGCTTTTTATTTCCATCATAAAAAAATAATACACAATGAAAACAAAAAGAATTAAATAAACTTATACATTTTACATAAGCAAGAAAAATCACAAGACATTGGATTGAAAACATAAACAAAAACAATAACAAAATTAAGAACGAAAGAATGTATAACGAAATAATAAAGACAGAGAAAACAGACGGCTGGATAGCCGATTTTCAGCCGCACTTGCATAGTGTTATTACCAGGTTTTTATTTCAGTCATATAAAAATAATATACAATGAAAAGAAAGAAACAACAAATAACAAATTATATAAACTTTTACATCAGCAAGAAAAATCACATGGCATTAGATTGAAAACAAAAACAATAACAAAATTAAGAACAAAAGAATGTATAACGAAATAAACAAACAGACAGAGAAAACAGACAGCTGGATAGCCCATTTTCAGCCGCACTTGCATAGTGATATTACCAGGGAGATGTGAGTTTTTACAGCTTAGTCAGCTAACATCTACCTGTCGTTACTATATACCTTGTAAACTATTTGTATTAGTAGTGATCGGGGTATGCCCTATTGTGTCTTGACTAAGACTTCACCAACTATTACACAAAACATGTCCTTATTGAATAACAAGGAGTCAAACTTTATGCCGACTACTATGCTCGGTCTGTTGTTTAAAACAATTAATAGGAATACATATCCAGGACTAATTTGCTGCATCTTTCAATATATACAGTAAATATGCAATGATTGAATATATATATCGTATGGCACCCCTCCAACAGAACTAGAGCATGAAGAGAGCTCAACACATTTTGGTAATATTGATTTAGAATATGACATACACAGTGAGATAAATTTATATATTCAGCATTTGCCATTTCAACATTGAAGCTTCTGTTATTAACACAATACCCAACGCTATTTTCCCACCTTACCTATACAGTGCATATCAACAAAAAGTTAACCCAACTTTGGTAGCTTCTAATTAAAAAAGTTATAACCTTTGTGACCTTGAATTATCGTAAAGAAGAACTAATACTAGTGTTGTAACATCACGGATATCTCCAATTCCGTTTAACCAGGAAGCTGTAATTAATGGAGATCCCGTCCAAGAGGCCCCTTTGAAGTCATCCGTGGCACCGCGCGTCTTTTGTTTCCCCTACCGTAATCCCCTTAAGCCCCCCTCCGAAACCGTACAGCTCCCTAGTAACACTAAGTCCTCCCTTTCCACACGCAGCCCAGCCAAGCGAGCACGGCGGCTTTTGCTTTGCCGGCCCGTACTTGGGGTGAATAGTGGTGATAACTTGACAACTTCTAGCCCTAAATCAATAAATGCGCAAACATATAACACAATTTTTTTTAGTTCTTAAGCAAGATAACCCTTTGGACTACCTTCCTAGCTATGTACAAATTTCGGAAATTTTCGGAAAATGTCAATAATTAGATGAGAAAATCATGATGATGAAAACCTTTCATTCGCTCTAACTCATGATTTTCTTGGTCGATTTCGCTGGTTGACATGGCCATGTCTTCAGTAGAGCTATCCGAGAACGGAACAGGCATTTGATGACTAATAGAAAGTTGCATTGGTCATATTTTGTGAATTCTGCATTTTATATGTTATAGCTAAATATATCTTCACTGAACATGACTTAAATTGTCGGTGCCTCGCATGGCTTCAAAGCTCGATGCTTGCATATTTTTGCAAAAGAGTGAATAGAGAACTTAAGGAAGCAGATGGCGTTGCGTAACATTTCGTACTATTTGGAATGCCAGAGAGGGACTGTGCATTGATATGGACAGCTGTTGATGGAAATGAGGGTTACATTTCTTTTTGTTAAGCCAGGTTAATCTTAAATATTTTTCCCTCGGAAAATTCTTTCGAGACGGTATCTCCATTCATTACAGCTTCCTGGTTTAACCGCCAGTCAAAACCAGACGGTTTTCGGTTTAAAAAAAATTAAATGGCACTATATGCCTGGCAATGTCTCCCAGCTCAGTAATCGGTGTTGACTCACCACTCAGAAACTAGAACAACACTTTAATTTGTCTGTCATCTTGGTTAGAAAGTAACCTTTCTAATAGATCTCAATATGTAGTTTATAATAATGTTTCCAATTTTTCTTTTATTACACACGGCGTATCACAAGGTTCTATCCTAGGTCCTCTACTGTTTTTAATTTTCATTAATGATCTTACATTCTTCTAAAACGAGACACTTACTTTTATTTGTGACAGGTTCACAAGCCCAAATCGGTGCCTTCAACTGCACCTCGCAGTTAAATGACCTGGCTTGCTGCCGTCAGAGTTGGCCAAAAAAAAAAAAAATAATAATAATAATTTTTAAAAAAAATATTTAAAAAAAATATTTTTTTATTTTATTTTAAAACCGTCCAATTGAAAACGGATAGTGCCATGGACGGTCGGATACTGGACGGTTAAACGTTTGACTACAACTAACTGATACCCTGTCTAATGATACCATATTCAAAATTGGGCTGCCAAGGATAACTTAACAGTATGATTTTCAAATAGTAATGTCAAAATCCTCTCGTACCAAGTTTGGGCTGAAGCAATGAATGTGGGTCGAAAGCCATTATGTGTGTGTTATTTCATTCCAAAACAATTGCTCTTTTATTGACATTGACTAACAGACAGATGGTTGAAAAAAAGTGTTAACAACTCAAGCTCAAAGGATTAGCTTATTACAAGCAAATGTATGATATTCTCTTTGTTATGATTACAATCGTGACTTCATTCGCATCCCTTGTTTAAGGTAACCTTCTCATTGAGTGATACAACATGGATAGCGTTTATCTGGATGTAATCTTCTTTTTATGAAAGTTTGCTGTCAATTTATTTGATATATATCATCATAAATATTCTTTCTTGCATTTGGGTTTAGTAACCTTTGAGTTTTCAATCGCTTTTCGAGATAAACACCTTATGCTCCTTACGCGTGTGAAATGGGGCAGTAGACAAGTGAGCAGAGAGAACTTAGATATCATGAGACAAGAAGTTAGTAGAATGTCTAAAATAATTACTGGTAAAGGTTATTCTGTCCATTGAAATAAGGTTCTGTGACTTTTAAAAGGATTTAAGACCAAAGAAGCACATGCATATGGCCTAACCCACATTTGGAACAAGGCAATTTTGACAACACTTTTTAAAGGCCTGGTGCTCATTCACCCGTGGCAGAAATATTATGAATAGGGTATCATTGGACAGAAAATAAGTTACTCTTCATCATGAAGCAATTCCAAAGTCATATTGGTTATGACTTTTCAATTAGGAGCTACCAAAGTTGGGTAAACTTTTTATTGATACGCCCTGTATACAGGCGAACCAAAATAATATTTTAAGGAAATCTTGAACCAATCTGAGTTAGGTTTCATATGAAAGACATTTAAATTATCTATATTTTGATACAAATTTTAACAGAATTAGGAATTGTTGACATCACAATTTTAAGATTAAAAAAAGTAAAAGGATTTTTTCCACAAAATTGAATTTGATCAAAAACATGATTTCCATGTGTCAAAATCGGGAGGTGTCTTTTTTTCTGTATCATTCCAGGAATGAACAAGTACAATATTTTGTGCAAAGCACAGGCTTATATCTCTTTTTGGTGAAAAGTTATAGCAACCCAAATTTATTGAGTTGATTTCCACAAAAACTAAATTTGTGCCCATATGTCTATTAACTGTATGCATATAATTACGGTATGTGTATTAGTGTATTGAAAACGTATTGGGTGTGTTTAAATCAAGTTTTAACGATAAATTTTAAGTAAAACCTCAAATCACCATGGATTTGGTGTCACATGATGGATAATCTAAATACCTTTCAGTTGATATCAATTTCATGGAGTTATGGTAGTGTGTTAAATATAAATTCTGAGCCGAATTTTTTGGTTTTGATATCCCCCCCCCCCCCCACCTAGTAATTGGACATTTAGTTATTATAGTTATTTATTGCCGCACTGTTTTGGTCGTAAGCGTATCTCCTCCGTCGCCGAACATATTCTTCTCTTAAATATATATGCACAGTATATGCGCTCTTGAATGTTTGTGTGCGTGTTGACCAACAATTTTTACCATATGGCTTACTTTTTATTGATGTTAATTACAGTGATTAATTAAACCTCCCAATTCAGCTGCTCTCAGAATTTCAAGTAAGTCGGCCACACTGCGGGTTGATTTATTCATCCAAATCGCAATGCATTCCGCTGTTGCCTTCTCATAGTCGTTTTGATACTTTACCACAATGTTCCTGGCCTGGTTTTGCTCTATTCCGAGCTTTTCGCTAAACTTGTCGTAGGCGTACGTTGGAACGTGTTTTGCCAAGTTATTTAGCATTTCGTCGCTCACTTTCCTATTTAAATATATAAAAAACATATATGAGCTTATATATGATATATGAAATTAAGATCGTAATGTTATAAAACCTATGTTTGTGTGGGACTGTGCTTACAGCACTTTCAATGCATTAATTTTGTATTATTATGCATCTTTTTTTGGTGCAATTTTACCATGTATTATTTGGTTTTGACAGAAGTCAACTTCGGGCAATTTCAAATCCATATTGTATTGCCTATAGGAATTGTTATGTACTCTTAATTAAAAGTTTGCAGATTATACTCTTGGTATACGATTCCGATGAAAGTGTATTTTGCACGACATGTGCGCAGTTTACAATTGTTTTTCATTGTATGACTAAATAATAAATAACAATAATATCTCTCCCTCTCACTTTATAACACATTCTTGATAAATTTGAAATAGAGAATGGGTGAAAATAACTTATAATCTGATAGGCAATCCAAACTGATTATTATCGTATACCAGTTATATTGCATCAGGATTGTGAAAGTTTGACCAATATCTGATTAAAACTAGATGGAACTTCAACTGCGCGCAGTCGAACTGATGCCTCCGTCATAGAGCAATTTTACAAACCAAAACAGAAGAAATTTTTCAAATTCAAGTTCAATTGTAATCCATTAACAGGTTCTCAGAATATCGTGATTACAAGCAATTTCTCATGTACATATATGACCCTTTGATCTTTGACCTCATGACCCTTAAATCTACTCAGTTCATTGGCTCTGCAAGATGTCCAGAGTTAAATAGTAATCCATCTGTCAGTTCTAATGAGAATGCGTTCACAAGCTATTTTTGCATACATAATGAGCCCATGACCTTTGACCTATGACCTCATGACCCAAGAATCGACTCAGTTCATTGGCTCTGCAAGATACATACATGATCTAAGTTTGGCAGGAATCCATCAATCTGTTCTAATGATAATGCGATCACAAGCTATTTTTGCATACATAATGAGCCCTGTGACCTTTGACCTCGTGACCCCAAAATCTAATCAGTTCGTTGGCTCTGTAAGATACATACATGTCCAAAGTTTGGCAATAATCCATCAATCGGTTCTTCAGATAACGCGATCACGAGAACGGGACGTACGGACGGACGGACGTACGTACGGACGGACGGACGGACAACCCGAAAACATAATGCCTCCGGCTACTTCGTAACGGAGGCATAAAAATAGGTATTAGTTTCTAAAGTTGACATCAGTGTAGCACACATTGGCAACACTGTGACGTATCTTGCGAGCTCCTATCCTATTTTCTCTGTACAGAAAATTTCATAAACTTTCATTTTCTTAGTTATTGATGGCGGATTTTTTTTTTTTCATAAAGGGGTTGCATAAAAACATATTTGCAATAATTTAATTTAGAGTAAATGTATGATTGAAAATTGTCATTAGGTAAAGTGTATTATAGTTTGTTAACCCTTACTGTACTGGGCTATTTTTAGCACCCACTGACTGCATGGGGGGGGGGGGCCTGGGAGGCCCCCCCCCCCCTATGATCTCGGCCGTCGATTGTCCGATGAACACGAAAATGTGCATGTTTGTAGATATTTACGTAAGGAACAAGATGGTATAATTATTTTTTTCCGAATATGCAAATTTTTGTCGTTGGCCTAATTATCTAGTATGGAGCTACAAGAAACAGTTATAATTCATTGTCATCCTTGTAATTTTTGGAGATGGGCGAGGCTCAAACGGTACATACTGATAAATTTACAAGTTATTACAACATTGTAAAAAGTAGAGGGCAAATGGGAGGGGACCTTGCAAGATACGTCACAGAGTTGCCAATTTGGGTTTAATCGACCCCACCTTAAAAAAACATAACTTTCTTATTTTCAATGGTTTTTTACTCGAACTTTCACTAACCTGTTTTTTCTCATTTTTTTTATTTAACCGTAAAAGGGCCGGGGAAAAAATACCCCCCCCCCCCTGGACACGCTACGATACGTTCAAGGTTTTTTTTCTCCCTACCCCATGATTCATGACTTTATTACCTAGTGTCTTGCACATCTTTTTTCTTTGAACAGGTACCACACAGCCACTCCATGCCCAAGCTCTGCAGGGGGGGGGGGGGGGTCATAGATTCCACGCCCCTGTCCCCCCTCGTGTTTTGGAGTATCAATTCATTCCCTAGTCATTGAACATATCAAATCCTTCCTCGCTGCAATTTTGTTCCTTTTCAAATATTAGATGCCATGTTAAGCATCTTCTTTTTTTCGCGAGGGAAACCTTAATCTAATTAAGACCAACCTTTACCTACTGGTGTGTTTCTGCATGGTTGATCTGAGAACTCCAAGATGCTCAAAATGTTGTCATTTGGTCTAAGAATATCAACTACGTTTAAATATAAGTCTGGCATATAGTTGATATATAAGAACAATATCGATATTGTTCCCTAAGTTTTGGCCTATCCCATCAATGAGATTTTAATCAAGAATAATCCAAAAGCACATGAGCGATTAAGAAACAAATCCAACCTGGCTTTAGAAGGAGAAGCTTCACAGACTGTTGCTGATGCACCTTGAGGAGGAATATCGACTGGTTTGGACGCCGACGGTCTTGGAGAATCTGTGTTCCCTTGTGTTGTCTCAGTTATTCCTGATTTTTTGAGTGGAAAATTGTGTTAACTTTAAAAGATTATGTATTCATTAGGTTATTTTATTGGTTGTGTAATCCTGTTGCATTATTAATTGAGTTACAATTCAGTTACACAAATCATGATTTTGCATGGTTTAAATCTTGTTACCACATTTTATTATTTAATATTTGTTATCTGCTATTTTGAATTTGAAAAAAATGTTTTGATTAATGTAAGAACAAATCATGACATCTAACTCATGCCTCTTTCTTAAAATTGGAGGGGGTTCTGTATCGATTACCCCTTTTTTCGAGAAAGACTGTCTGTAAATAATTTCTCATTTTTATTATGCTCGTTGTTATAAAGATAATGGTTAATAAGATCGCAACTATTGTAAAAAAAACAATCCAAGGCGATTAAAATGGCCTTTTGAAATGTGCGAACATTAAAAATGATACAAGGGCGGCCAAGCTTCTTTCTCAAAGTGTGGGGGCATCAACAAAAAAGGGGCACTTTTTGGAGAAAAAGGGGACACCTACAAAGAGTATTATAAGAATGTTCAATTATGTATCAGGACAATTATCCCCCTGGACAATCACACCCCAAAAAACTACCCCCTAAGGAAACCCTCCCCCCCCCCCCCGGACAATTACCGCCCATGGACTACTACCCCCTTAGACAATTGCCAAAAGATATCATGTGCGAGTCCCCCCCCCCCCCCACACTAACCCACACACACACACACAGAGGTGATTATCCTAGGGGGTAATTTCCGGAGGTACGATTGCTTTGAAAACGGTCACAATTGTATTTCTGAAAGGGGCACAGTTCCGTCAGTTCGTTTGTATGAAATTTTAATCACTGTGCTCCCTGCCCTCTCCCGGCTACACTGCTTTTTATCATAGTGGTAGAAAAAAAAGTTTTCATGTTACTACCCAAAGCTGCTCCAATTCTTTGAAACTAGATATGGCACTTCAGACAACCACAAAATAAAAAGTGGCACCTAGCAAAGTGCAAATACATCAAAAGTACCTAGGGGAACAAATGGGTTGTTATCAGAAGGAGGAAATGTACTAATTAAAAATGAAAATGGCACCTTTCAAAGTAAAATAGGCACTTCTCAGAGGTGAACAAGTGCATTTCTCATACATAAAAAGGGACACTCATCAGAGAGAAAAAAGGTGCACTTCTTATGCGGGAAAAATCACTTATTACAAAGAAAAATTGATACTTTTCAATCTAAAAGGGGCACTTATCAGAGGTGCCAAGGGGGCCTTAATAGGAAAGCAGAAGGTACTTATTATGAAAGAAGAAGAGGCAGTGGCACGTGTCAAGTAAAGGAGGCACTTATCTGAAAGGAAAAGGCACAATTGTTAAAATAAAAGGGCCCCTATCAAGGCTCTTATGACTGATTTTTGTTCTTGCTTATACATTTACTATCACACTTGAGCTAACCTTGAGAGGCATACAATTTGTTAGCATTCTTCTGAACCGACGAATCCATGCAGTAATATATATGACAGTTAATAAAAACGCCAAGAAAATTTCTGCATTGAATATAGGAAATGATGAAGGTATAGGCCTGCTGTTTGATGAAACGTTCACCCATCTAACCAATCCAAAGATATAAACCATTTGCATAAATAATTCTAACATGGACCCTCTTTAGCTCCACCTAATTGGTAATGCATTAAACATGTATTATCAAAGTCGTTATTTTCACATGGTACCGTTAGTAAATAACTTTAAGAAAGGTGAATAAGCTAGGTTTTCTGAAGAGCAAGAGGAAAACATATCTTTCAAAAAGCGTTTTTCAACCGGGATGCCGGAAGACATGTGATGCAAGAAGAGAAATTATGTTATTTAAAAAAAGCCAAGTGCCTGAATACCTCAAGATGTGGGCAATGATCTGCCCGAAAACCCTTTTATTTGACAGTGAGATACCCAAATAGTTCTGACATCTTTTCTATCAAAATTACATTTTTACAATGCTCATTCGCTTCACTCGCTTGCAACGTTTGGGCAATGAGATGGCTTAATGCCCTCATTTCGTGTATCGAGGTGATCATAATATGATTTATTTTGTTTGGTATTCATGTATTTCCTCAGCTAGGTGTATATGGGTCAATGTCAATTGGGGGGGGGGGGGGGTGGGGTTTTTGAATGAAATTGAGGGGCACATGCACATTGTAAATAATTATACATAATTATTATAATTATAATAATTATTATAATTATAATATTTATGTACATTGATTCTATTGTTGAATTGTGTATTATATTTTCTATCATTTGTATGTTCACTGTCAAAAAGCCATTGGAAGCAAAATTTCTATGTAATGTTTGCATGCATGGACCAATAAACCAGGACCAGTTTAAACCCCCCCCCCCCCCCCTTTGGGCTGCCAAGTGAAAATGAGATGTGCATTAAAAAAACGCAAAAAAATGGTGAAGTGACTGTGCATGAATTTGCAGGATTATGGGTGCTATTTACCTCAGAAAAAGTTAAATTCCCATGGGTTAACACGCAAAGACAAGTCTTTTATTTATCCTCACTAGCATGTCCACCGGGCGGCTTTATTGCTCCTTTAAACAGAAAACTTTTTAAAAAAAATGAATTGTGAGTTACACATACCGGTAGTCCTTCTTGACATAACATTGGGTTAGAAATAAAAAAGATCAATAAAACATACTACTTTTAAAAAGTTTTGGCCTAGATACCAACAGTAAAATTCAAAGAAATTAAGAAAAATATTTTACTTTCATATGAATAGCACAGCATTATTCCACATGAAGCAATAAAGATATATATGAAGGTAACATGGAAAGGATTTTAATAACTGGCGATCCGTGAGACAGGAAACCGGGAATCATTTCACAAGTATTAAAGTGTAAGCACAATACCATAGTTAAGGTGGATAGAGTGAGATAGAATTTGCATCAAATTTCTTCAAATCTGGACATATATCTATGATTTTATCATTTCTGATATACAAAATTAGAAAATCTGTCTCAACATCTGAACACAAATCAATTAAAAAGTGTTCTATACAAGAATATACAGATAACAAACTTAAAACAACAAAAAATGGGGGGGGGGGGGAAATGACATTTGACCTTGACTCTGTCATGCACCTAAAAGACTAATCACATGATTGGCGATACTTGATAAGCCTTATGTTCAAGTTTCATGGAATAGGAATGTTTACTTTCAAAATGATGATAAAAATTCAAAATCTTAACCTTTGGTTAAAGTGACTCAGTAACATTGCCTCAAATTCTTAAACAAAATCCTGGATTTAGCTCAAGCTGCAATCATAATTATTAACCTTTAGGTTAGTCAGGAATCCCATGACTTTTACAAGCCGATCGCCTGTCTGATTATCAAGATATTCATGATTGGAAATCGAAATTTCATTAAACGTTTTCCTAATGGTTTTTATAACACGACAGTCTATAGGGGAAAATGAGTATGGTAAAACCGGCCACTCAAAGATTTTTACTTTTTTGAGGCACTTCACAATCATTTTGAATTTGTTTAGGGCTTCAATATTACACCATATCACAGACACTGATAACATGTAGGGCCATGCATCTCAGATTTAACATTGTTAAACGATGCCTTTAAGTTTTTATGTTGGTGCCTAAGTTTGTTGACTTCAAGTGACCATTGACTTCGAGACCTGAAATTCTACTCACAAAATTGGGGATACTTTATAACCCCTACAATCAAGTTTCATGGAAGAGGAATGCATACTTTCAAAATTATTTTAAAAATTCAAAATCTTAACCTTTGGTTAAGTTTTTGATGTTGATGCCACAACATAGTCTAAGTTTGTTGACCTGAAATGACCTTTGACCTTGACTTAGTGACCTGAAATTCTACTCACGTGATAACTCTATAGTCTAAGTTTCATTATATAAGAACTATGTCTCGCTTTTGGCGAGACAAAAAGGAAAGAATAGACAAAGTTGGCGTACACTGACCATGGATGGTAACGTTGCTATTGATATTAAGTACCATGGCAACATTACCTGAGAGTCAATCTAATCAATGTTTCTATGGAAGTTACCATTAATGGCAAAGTAACCATCAATGGTAAGTTTTATGCAACGAGACCCAGGTACATACCAGAGAATTTCGCAATGAATGCTTGTCCTTCGTCACAATGGGGATAGAAATTGAACTTAAAATCTATATCGGCATCACCGGTTGCTCTCACTGAGAAACTGAAAAGGTTTTGATCCAATCTATAGATATCATCTAGCGATACGGTCTTCATCTGTGAAATGGAAACACACAAAACAAAATCAGGAAAACAAACAAGGAAAAGATTATCAAGAAATCAACCAAAGAGCAATTACAATAGCCTATTGCATTGCATGTACAAATTGCATTTGGATTACTTTTGTTTGATGTAATTTTCCAAATTCATCAAGTTTATGACATTACGTTACATTGATTCCCATGAATCCTTTGGGATTGCGTTAAACCAAAACAGAATTAATAACAATAAAGGAGAACAAATTCATATGTTTATTACACAGTTGACCGATTCTCTTTTTTGGCCATGATGAAGGCAAAGATTGGTTTGTATGACATGATATTTTCGTTTTGCATTAGTATGACCTTAATATTGGGGAGATGAGTAAAGAACATATAGAACAAAAATAGAATAATACAAAGGAATAGGAATTAAGAATACCAAAGTTTGTAGGGATGATGGGTCATTGCTTCGTTCCTCTCACCCCCCCCCCCCCCCTTGAAGATATAACATGGTTGCATTTTAAACCATGCACTCTGTATAAATAAGCCAATGTATAAATTGTTTATGTACCCTTTCGTTCTCGGGGACATAACCTCCCTTGACCTCGCATATGATCTTCAGTTCACCTTTGTCCCAGTGCACAAACATTTTCTTTGTTGGAGCCATCTTGCGATAATCAAGCTTTTCTTCCTCTTTTTCTATGAGCTAATTATAAGAAATAGAAAGGGAAAAAAAAAAGCGGTAATCTGTTTGAATTTCCACTATCAATAACATCAATTTATCCTGAATTTCTTTTGAAGAAGATACATCTAAATTATTCATTCCCCTTGTAAATACGATACTTTTGTGAAGTTCGTAATTCAAGAATGAAAGATGGACTGGTTGAATAAGGGCTTTTGTTAAATAGGTTTGAATGTAAGCTTTAATATGTCAGTCTCAAGAAGTATAAATCTGAACAAATACATTTTTCACATTTAAAAAAAATATATAAATCTTCTTATTAAGGGGTATGAATAATTCAGTAGTTATTTATATATATATATATATATATGTATATACTCACATATACGTACACATAATAGGCCCCATGACCTTTGACCTTGTGACCCCAAAATCTAGTCAGTTCTTTGGCTTAGCAAGATACATATGTCTAGAGTTTGATGGCAATCCACCAATCGGTTCTTGAGATAACACACACGATCACGATAACGGGACGTACGGATGGACGGACGGGCAACCCGCTAACACAATGGCACCGGCTACTTTGTTGCAGAGGGGTTGCAGAGGCATAAAAAACAGCTTTTGCTATTTATGTTTTATCCTGAATGCATATTTTTCACAATATTATAAATGTTGCCAAATTACTCACATCTGCAAGACCAGGAGTATCATTAAACAGACGTAGATGGCAGTATTGCGGTTGGAGGCGACTCATCAATTTTGGAAGGTACGGCGTAGAAGCGACACGTTTCCCAATGAGGTAGTCGGAAATAGCCATGAACATTTCATAAATTGAGAAATGGGTGATGTAGACTTCAAGGTCATTTGCTCTTACTATGCACCTAGGGGATCCTGTTGATGACAGTTCTTTCTTTGTGACTGCAAAGGTGCGAAAGATGTACATGGAGAGAGAGGCATGAGAGAACATGGACATGAACAAAAACTAAGCCCCCTCTCCCTCTCTTTCCCCCTGTTATCCACAGAATTAGTATTTTTTCCCTCCCTCTGCTCCATACGTTCATATTGCCCCTCTTGGTAAAGTAACAAGCACTGTACATAGATAGATATATATGGGACTACACAAATGGTGTCGTGGCGAGTACTACCTGATTTTCTTATCTTTCTATGCCCATTACTCAGCCAGTATACAGTTTCTTCCAAAATTGTTTGGCACATGACATTTATTTGTAATCTTGAACATTCAGTGCAAGTTTTGTTTGATTCTTTGAGAATTCATTTTCTTTGTTTTACCAGAACTCAAGTTTATCTTTAAGGTTTTACATTCACCTTTAGCATTGCCATGAGTAAAGTGCATGGTGACTTTGGCTTTGGAGGGGTCTGTTAGTACTGCACAGTGAGGGATGACCAACTTTAATGGCAATGCAAACGTTGTCCCCGAAGGTTCACACACTATACCAGGGGAGACAATAGCTTCATTATCGGCGAAAAGGACACTTGACGGATGTGGCAGAACCTGAGAGAAATGGCGATAAATCGGGTGCATGAGATTAGGTATCAGTAGTATTTCTATCCAATCCTACACTCTTTTAAGTTCGCTAATCAAAATATGAAGTGCCTAAATCAAGTAAACCATAAACAAACAAAAACAGATGATGGGTACTTCAGAAGTGAAAAATAGGAACGAAAACATGCAGACATCACTATAACTTTATGTCTTGCCCTCAACAGAGTAAATTGCAAAAATGAACATAATTATTGTTGTTGTTGAAATTTGGCAGGTGGAAGAGTTGCATGGCGTGCTCTCGTGAAGACCACAGCAGCGCTTTACAGCGCCACCTGAAGTTGATGATGATGATGATGATGAAATTTAGAAGGTGCTCTTCACTCGTTGAAGATTATCTGCACCACAAACTATCCATAATAATTGCAAATCAAAAGTCCCAGTTCATTGTTTTTCTTTCGGCATCGAATATCGTGTGTTAACATCGTGTGTTTACCCGTTTTCTGCAACATGCAAAGGGGGTTAACTGTATTAGTTTACTCATAATTAGTAGTGCACTATTGTCCTTTTCACATTCTTATCATTTTCTTACTTTCTTTTTTCATTGCTATTGTTATACTTTCTTCTTTTCATTTTCTCTTTTTCTCACTCATATCAATTGTTTTGTTAACTTTAAAACTTGAAAAGACAATATAACAGAAAACTAAAGGAACAACAAGTGCAAAAAGGGGCTGTGACTGGCTGACGGAAAGTAAATGTAAAGCCAGCCGTTTTATGACAAGGATCTGCTCACAAACTCTTTCTGTCACTAGCTATTGATTCTTTTTTTTCCCCCCAGATCCAAATGATAAAAGCACCTCCACCCTTCCCCACCCATACGATGATCCAGGCTATGTAATAATTATGCTTGACATCGATTTAGAAGCTCAAAAGAACCTTTATTAGTTGAAACATAGTTATCAGTACATGAGACACCCACTGTAGCATCTATAAAGAGATGTACCTGTCTTGTTGTGCATGTCTGACATATTACCACAAGATGGAGCTATTAACCTTTAGACTTATGAGATATACATGTATCATTACAGGCTACACCTCACCTTTAGGGTAATTCTAAAATCATCTTGTAGAGCCCAGGCAAGTATGAAGAGAGAGAGAGGGGGGACCACCTCCCATTCATGCCTTTAGAGCGTCCAGCAAGGCTACGCCATACATTTAGGGTAATATATATAGAGAGAGAGATACAGATGGAGACAGAGAGAGAGAGGGGGGGGGGAAGGGTGGGTGAGAATCTTACAAATTACCTTTAGTGTAATCTCACACTCCTTTTGTAGTGCCAAGGCGGGTATGCAGAGGTTGATTCCGTGGTGCGGTAGTTCGATGGTGCCCCCTCTTGAAGGGTGAATCGTCTTACTTGCCACGTCTGTTCCTGGGTATCAAAATTCAAAGTGTAACAATCAACATTAAATAGTTTGCTCTGTTTGATAGGAGTTTCATGTCTGCAAATGATTAAAAAAATGAGCTTCATGTTTTTCTTTTGTAAAGAGATCCTGGATTTTCATATACACTCGTGAGTAAACTAGTGACGCACTCGTATGTGCTCCCCAAAGAATAGGGCACGCATTTCTGACTAAGGTTATGTATGTCATGCTTTATGTGTTGGTAAATTTAGAATTAAGTAAAAAGATAAATGAAGATCTAGAATATGTTAAAAAGTGGTTGATACAAAACAAACTAAATTTGAATATAAAGAAAACTGAATACATTTTATTCGGTACGAAACAACGTCAAAGTTAAAGATACTGAATTAAACATTAGTATTGATAATACTTTGTTAACTCAAGTTAGTAAGTGTAGACACCTTGGGGTAACTTTAGATGAAAGGTTATCATGGCAGGAACATAATAATACTATTCATAAAAAAGCAAGTAACAGATTATATATGCTCAAATCTATAAGAAATATAGTAAATGAATATGAAATAAAATTGGTTTATAATTAACTAGTATTGTCTCACTTAAACTATTGTGATGTAATATGGGGCGGATGTGGAAGTACACAGAAAAATAAATTACAAACAATTCAGAATAGAGCAGCACAAATAATTACTAGGTCCTCTTGGTATTCCTCATCAGATGAAAATTTAACAAGACTACATTGGAATACACTTGACAATAATAGAACAAATAATGTAGCAATTATGATGTATAAGATTGTCTTAAAACAAGCTCCTGAATATTTAGTAGAAAGGTTCATATTTGCTGACTATACACCTATACATGTTAAGTCTGTATAATGTGAAAACAATAAGACCAGAGATTGAGACTATGATAAGATCTTTTAAATATAGAGGGGCCTTAAAGGTAGGCTTTACTACTGCAGCAAGAAGGGATTAGACCGCCCAGCGAGCCAGCGAGGTCACTGTGACAGGTGGCTATCTCATTAACTCAGCTCTCATTTAACATAAGAAAAAGAGGATCATGGGGGACCAACAGGCACCGATTTTGGAAGTTTTCTATATAGAGGGAGCAAGTAGCTACAAGTAGGACAGTGTGACTTTACCATGGAATAACTTGCCACATGATGTACAAGGTGCTAAATCATTAAATATTTTCAAGGCAAAGCTGACGTAATACGAAATAAGTGTGTAGGGGAGGGGCTAACTTATTGGTTTAGTGAGCTGTGTTTTTGTTTGTTTTTAAGGCTTTTTATATGTTTATATATTTTTATAGTTTTAACCTATTTATCATTCTTATTTATGTTATATTACTCCTACGCAATATAAAACCCCTTTTTGTTTTAAATGTATAATTGTGTGTAATATGATCTATTCAATACAATATCAGTTTCTGTCTCTTTAAAACAAAAACAATTATATATAGTATTTAACTGATCCATATTCATATGTTTTTACGTATTTATTATTCCATACTTTATTTTACTTCTACACAATATGGAATATGCATTTGTCTTAATTTCATAAGTATAATATGTGTAATATATAACTTTTACATGTATGTGTGTTTTTGTTTTTTGTTTGTTTTAAATTTTAATTATTTAATATTTAGCATAAATACATAAATATATTAACTTATTCAATATCTTGCTATATATATATATATATATAGGGTAAGTAATTGTGGTTCATCATCTATTTAAAAAAAACTTTGGGGGGGGGGGGGGGCCGGGCCCATCAGGCCCCCCATGAATCAGCGCCTGCCTGCAGCGTAGGTTTTTACTGCTTTTCCGTGAGGGGGGGGGGGGAGGGTCCTCCCTTGATTTATCACTTCCAGCTGACTACACCACTGGCTCAGATTTATTTGCATATGAACCGCTGGAATGCGATAAAGGTAAAGTTAATGATGTTGAGACTTTTCTTTTAAACATGTGTAAAGTGCAATTTCTTCTAGAGGTAAATTGATCTGGTAGATCACATGAAACCATTGAAAACAAAGTCTCTCTGATATGTTTCCTATAGCCCATAGTCTCAGCTATAAGATACCAAAATTTGTGAGAAAATGGAGCAAAAACAAGCGAGATACTTCTCAAAGAACAATGTCATGTAGATTCATGATGTGAACGAAATTCACCTTCCATAGAAGGTACACGCAAATTAAGAAAATTCTGACATGTTGCTCCCAATTGAAATTTTCACCGTGATAACGCCATGAAAACGAAAAATGGTGAACACTGATGTTGAAGAGAATTGTCTTAGCTACAACAACTCAAAATTTAGATAATCGATTAATATTAACAGAGATACAATCAATTCGAAAAATTATTGGGGGTCCTGGTGCATCCTTAAGAACTGTAATGGATTTTGTATAAGCATGCTTTTGCCCATATATGCTATGTATTGCAAGAGCTCGCGTGCACGGATATTTATCTTGAACGGATGCTCATTCCGTTATTAATGAACATAAAGAGATAAACATGGTATCAAATTGTTTGGAAAAAAATGGGAAATTTCATTAAAGAAAAAGGAATGGCGATTATATGTTGTGTAGGGTAAAGACGAACGAAAACAGGCGCGTGGTCGTGCGTGCGCGCAAAATTTGGGAATGCTTAAAATGGCCTTATATGTACTTTAATTTGAATAACAAATGATTTTGAGCATTTTGAAATTATGACCGTTCGACGTACACATATACTCACATTTTTTTACCCTAAATTGACCGTATGGATATTGACCTTGATCATGATAAATATGGATGACAAATGACTTTCCGTCATGAATATATGATCATGAGTTGATTTTCACAGAATGGCGCCTGGATGACATCATAAACCTGATGAACTTGAAAATGTTGCTGTCACGTCTTATGACAATGACCTATGACTGTGCCAAAATTTAAAAACATCGACTGTACCGATCTAAGAGTTATGCGGGGGTGGGGGGGGGGGGGGAGGTTGTGTGAGCACTAAGTAATATTGTGGTTACTATATTTTTTTTAAAAACTTTTTTTGGGGCAGTAAAGTAATCATGTTGCTGTATAGGTTCTTATATATTTGGGAATATTACCTCTGGAGCTGCTCGTGAAACATGTCTCCTCCACCTCTAATAACCTCGCCCTTTTGAGAGCTGTTCTAAGAGTTTGGATTAGCTTGGATGATTCAACCGTCTCTGCCCAGTTCTGGAGCATCTTCACATTACCATTACTGGTCTTTGTACCTCCAGCCCAATTGGTCTCTAATGCACGGTTGATAACAGGAATCTGGACTCCTAGCTCAAGACCAAGTCTCCTTAAATCACCATCATCTGATATACTGTCTGCTACTTTGGTGATGATGTCATCAATTCCATGTGTTTGACTCGATGCTTGACCACTAGAATATTTTTTTTTAAGAAACAGAACTTAAGCATGTTATACTTTACATCTAATCTAGCCTTTAATTCATTGTATATCAAAAATTCTATATGACCCATGACATCGAAATACAAGTGTATTCCTGTTGGTGTGCAGTCCTGCATTCATGTCATATTTTGATATGTAAAATTCTGAAATTGTTTCATAGATTTTTAAATAATTTTTGAAATATTTGTTTTTCAAACTTGCTAAGCTCCACCCCAAAAACCTCCAGATCTCATTCCCCTTGTGACATCATCTGTCAGTCATCAATGAGCTAACTTGAGAAAGTGGTATGTATCTTTGCCGAAGTAGACCTTGTTACAATACGTAATACAATAGCAACATACAAGTTGCTATGTCAGACATGCTGTAGCATCACCAGGAAGACAAAGGCAATGATGATGTATTGTTAATATGTATGGAAGCATGCAATTCTATAATGAACGTGTAAGCCGGGGGAAATTACATACCATTGTCTATTCTAGAATATTAGTTTAGTCTGACATGTCTGACATAGCAACTTATATGTTGCTATTGTTTGTGGTATTGTAACAGGTGGTCAAAATTTTGGCAAAGTTACATGCCACTTTCTCAAGTCAGCTCATTGATGACTGACAAATGATGTCGCAAGGGGAATGAGATCTGGAAGTTTTTGGGGTGGAGCTTAGCAAGTTTGAAAAACAAATATTTCAACAAAAAAATAAAAATCTATAAAACAAATTCAGAAGTTATACCCCATAAAACGATTAAAAAGTTTCCCAACAATAAGGGTTACAAAACGGCGTGCTCAAGAGGTACAAAGGGAAATTAAACGCTTAGTTGACTCTAGCAAAATGTCTTATAAAAACAAGCTCGAAAATAACTTTCGAAATAACAAACCTGCTGCTGCTTGGAAAACAATGGAGGTGATCACTGGGTATAAAAACAAAAGCCCTTCAAAGAAAATCTGAGACACTGTCTGTTAATCTTCACTGTAGAGTTGCCTGAATGTTACGATCATTAACAAATCGCACGCACACTGTATGGTATCTGCGCTCGCACAAAGAAAAAAATTACACGTAAACCAATGGGGATCTCAGCAAAATTTAATTATGCGGCCCGTTACTCGGGGCAACAGGCATCTTTGACATTAACTAATGCCTGTTACTGGGGCAACTGGCATAGTTCGTTTATTTGCGAGCATGGCTAAAATCACGACTCCAATTTCGTTAACTCAGATGACTAGATTAATTAGACATACTAAAGAGAAGTATATAATATAGTATTAATGACTGCCTTGAGAGAAATAGTTGTTTTTATACGCTCAAGGGAAGGTTAGAATTGTGCTATTACCCGAGGCGTGCCGAGGGGAATAGCCCAATTGTAACCTTCCCAAGAGCGTATAAAAACAACTTTTTCTCGAATATTAAAGCAGTCATTAATACTTTTATATGCCAAAAAAAAATAGACTAAAAAATAAAAAATAAAAAGTACTTTTTTTTTTTGTCGAAGGTGAGAGTCGAACTCTTGCGTACAATGAGTGATGCATCTTAAACCAACGCCTTACACCACTCGGCCATCGCGCGCTGTTCAATTGCTTGGCAGTTTTGTACAATATATACATTAAAATGGATTGAAACCGGCTTCGGCGTGATGAATGCTTCGCAAAAGCACCCTTCTTTTACTTTTGCAATGCATATTGGCATGAACTAAGATCAAGATCTATCGGCAGATGTTGTTTTTTTGTTTTTGGAAGTTTATTTTCGTCTTCATGTCAACAATGCAAGATAAAATTGTCGGTAAGATCGATCGAGATTCAATTGTATTGAAATTACCGACCAATCCTTCGCACACATACGGTATCCTCCATCGCTCAAACCATTTTTTAACATGTAAACCTATGGGGTAACCATGGAGGCTGACCAACTATTTTTAATAACCATGGTTATTAAAAATATTGAAATGTTTTAAGCATGGTTACCGAGAATTTTACAGGAACAGTTGAAGTTTATGAATGCAATTTCGACCAATCAGATGGCTGGATTACTTAAGTGAGGTATATAATATATACTATCTTGGATGCTGGTGTGAAGAAATAAGATTCTTAGGGGGAAAATAGGAAATTTATATTATCAATATAAAGAAAACAATTAGTGGATAGTGAGGACTTGACGTCACAGACTCATGAGTGAATCTCCAATTTGTCTTGTTATTTTCATTGTTCCATATTTTTACAGACTTTTTCGAAAATGCATAACTTTCTAATAAATATTGGTTGGTTTGTCTGATGTTTCTGCTTCTTTTGAAAGTAAGTTATTTTTGGAGTGGACTTGGCCTTTAAGCAATATGCATAATTGTTCATGAAGTGATAATAATTGAAAAAATAATGTGTACTTGCATGTTTACATAATGAAGTTTTGATTGAATTGAAAGGAGGCCACTGTTTTTAACATTTTACCCTTTAAAAATGTTCAACTGTAGGGCCTACATGTATGTAATTTTGTATAAGGACAATCATCCCCCAGAAAACTACCCCCAAGGAATATCGACCACCCCCCCCCCCCCCCTCCCCCCTCTGTTCATTTAACTAAAGGTGAAGTCTGCCCAGATATTAATACAAGCAGATTTTTTTCTTTCTGCACATATAATTGTCCTGGGGGGGGGGGGGGAATTATTCCGCTGGTAATTTGCGGAGGGGGGGGGGGGGGGGGTGATTGTCCTAGAACCATGTAATTTATTTCTGTTTTTAGTGTATTGATAAAATGGTTCATTTTATCTCGGAGAGTTGATGTTTTTATTTGAATTCTTTCCCTATGAGAGTAATAACCAATAACTTCATATTTTTATTTCCCCTAACCCACCATCTTGTTTCACAACATGTGTCGCCCATCGTTTATCATTACTACCAATAGTTCATTCGCAAGACTTTTTAGAGAACAAAAACTTTAAGTACTCTTCAAAGTGATAAATGATCTTCCTCAGTCATGGGCATTTATATGTGACCAGTGCTAAATGTTAACAATTATATGTGTATCACAGTGGACTTATAATATGTCTGTACCTTGCACTTGGTGAGTCATCCTTTGCAGGTTCAGTCGTCTCTTCGGTTTTCAGGCTCTTTGCAATCGTGGATGGTATCCAGTCTGAGGAGAAATGTCAAGATATAAATAAAGATGCATGTGTTACAAATAATTACAAATACAGATTACAAAGTATCGTGGTTCAAGGTTTGCCTGGGGTATGATTAAGTCCTAAACATTCCTGACAAATTTTAACTTTTAGAGACTTTGTTAACCCAAACTGTGCCTGCCACATGTATGTGACAAATAGATGTGGTATTCTGAAACACAAATTACCTTCCATGAAAAGTGTATATGTATATGGTGATCAATTTATATCACTGCTTATAGAACATAAGCATTTTAGAAATTTTTGAGAAAGTTGCAAATTATGTGCAGGTTCTAGAACAGGGGAACAGGAATGAGGAATGATTCTTGTTTGGGGTATAAGAAGTCCCAGGATCAGACCCCGGAAAGGCCTCCATAAATTATGGTGATACTTATTACTTATTAATTAATGAATTATATATTACATTTATAAAGCGCTTAAAAGGGATAGTTGAGTTTTGTTGCAGAGGGCGCTACACAAAATAATTTTTTTCTCAGATAATGAAAAACTGAGCGTCGAATTTGAAACAATGAACAATTTAAATGACAAAATCATCTGTTTGATCAAATTCGGTTCAGACACGGCTGAAATATCCATAAATATATCAATTTCTAATATTTGTGGTGCCCACAAATATTCAGTAATTTTAAACCAGCTGTTGAAAAACTGAAAACAACTGTATATGTTTATTTCAGCCAATGCCAATATATTGGCTTTTTCAAGTTTGTTATAATACGCACAACCAGCCGCCCAGTGTATTAACGGTCACCATATTTTTTTGAAAGTGGAGCAGAATTGGTATGATCGTATTCAATCTAAATCACACATTTTGAGGTCTAAAAGGGCACAAGAAATGTCATAAATAAGAATATGAGCAATAACCATGCACTTTGAAGGCATTTGCGGTCTTTAACAAGAACTCAACTATCCCTTTAATACAATGATTCAAAGCGCTTGACAAATAAAAAAAGTAATGTTAATCTACAAGTTATGATATTATACATGATAAATAATTCTAATAACAAATTCCTAATAAAAAATCATGTACACTGTAATATAGGTTTTCCCGCCCAATTTCATCACAGTTGCATTTGAATTCATGAAAAGGCGTTCAAGTTCAAACGATTTTTCGTCAACTCTCTGCTCTCAAGGTTCATCTTTATTCTTTGAGCATTTAATTTCGTTTTATATCATTCCTTTTAAATTTTATTTCATTAAATTCAGGGAAAATCCATTCAATTTAATCACGAAAAGTTGTCAATCAATTTCGCGCCAGCTGGATAGCCGTTCAATTTCAATTTAATTGATAGGCACACTCCTTCGCACTTAGAACTTTCGAATTAAATTAACATAAACAAGTTCTGTAGTTCCATTTTTTGATGTCATATATATTTATTTCAGTTTTTAATTATATGATTTCATTTTCATTTTTAAAGTTTCATAATGTTTATTTTAATCATATTTTATATATTTCTTTACTTTCTATTCAAGATATTCATGTACTCTCCTCTAGCCGCCACGATAGTCATGTTTAAATGAAGGTATGCATATGAAAGTGGAATTATACAAGCTCTTGCTTCAATGACAGTTTGTCAGAGGATGAGATATTTCAATACAAGGTAAAGGTCCAATTTCAAGGTAAACTGTACATAAAGTTTGCATAATTTATTCAAACAGTGCAGATTGCAAAGAACATTAAGAGTAAAAAAAAAAAAATAGATGGAACTTCGACTGCGTGCAGTCGAAAATGATGCCTCCGTCATAGAGCAATTTTACAAACCAAAATAGAAGAAATTTTTCAAATTAAAGTTTGAATGTAATCCATTAACAGGTTCTCAGAATATCGGGATTATAAGCTATATCTCATATACATGTACATGTATGACCCTTTGAACTTTGACCTCATGACCCCAAAATCTACTCAGTTCATTGGCTCTGCAAGATACATACATGTCTTGAGTTTGATGGTAATCCATCCATCGGTTCTAATGATAATGCGATCACAAGCTATTTTTGCAACATAATGAGCGCCATGACCTTTGACCTAATGGCACCAAAATCTAATCAGTTCATTGGCTCTGCAAGATACATACATGTCTTGAGTTTGATGGTAATTCATCCATCGGTTCTAATGATAATGCGATCACAAGCTATTTTTGCATATACATAATGATCCCTGTGACCTTTGACCTTGTGACCCCAAAATCTAATCAATTAATTGGCTCTGCAAGATACATACATTACCTAAGTTTGGCCGGAATCCATCAATCAGTTCTTGTGATAAAGCGATCACAAGCTATTTTTGCATACATAATGAGCCCTGTGACCTTTGGTCTCGTAACCCCAAAATCTATTCAACTCATTGGCTCTGCAAGATACATACATGAACCAAGTAGGGCAGGAATCCATCAATCGGTTCTTGAGATAACGCGATCACAAGCTATTTTGCATACATAATGAGCCCTGTGACCTTTGACCTTTGACCCAGTGACCCCAAAATTTAATCAGTTCATTGGCTCTGCAAGTTTCATACATGACCAAAG
Organism: Strongylocentrotus droebachiensis; assembly: GCA_035222895.1. Taxonomy (NCBI): domain Eukaryota; kingdom Metazoa; phylum Echinodermata; class Echinoidea; order Camarodonta; family Strongylocentrotidae; genus Strongylocentrotus; species Strongylocentrotus droebachiensis. Next base: position 174,887 of record JAVYIG010002773.1, read on the forward strand.
TTTGGTAGGAATCCATCAGTCGGTTCTTGAGATAACGCGATCACGAGAACGGGACGTACGGACGGGACGTACGTAGGGACGTACGACGGACGGACAACCTGAAAACATAATGCCTCCGGCTACTTTGTAACGGAGGCATAAAAAGACTGCCCAAATGCTATAAATGCTTGCCTGTTCGTGAATTTGATCACCTCAACGTTCATCAGGGCGGTGCAGGTGCGAAATTGAATGCATTCATGCATTTTTTAATTTGAACACGTTTTACACGTTTATGAGAGATAATCATGAAACCGCATGCTAATACAATTAAATTGAAAGAACTAATTACCATTTTGAATATTGGTCTTGATGATTATTCAAATTCGCTCAAAATTGAATGATCGCATCGTTAAATCGGATGCAACTCTGATGAAATTGGGCGGGAAAACCTATAGTAATAATAATAAGTAATATTTACATAGAGCTTTATAATTAACAAACAAAATATGATTACATTACATATTGAAAAGATAACTTTTAAATTTACTCTTGAAGGTTTTTAAAGTTGGGGACAGAAAAGGCACGATCGCCATAGCGGGTGTGTGTGCGAGTGCCCGGGGCTAGATGAAGATGTGCTGTGGATGATGATTGGAGACGCGTACATGAAGTATGAGTTTTAGGAGTGATGAGTTCTGAGAGATATGAGGGTGCAAGTTTGTGTAAGGCCTTCTATGTCAGCAGGAGAATCTTGAATTTGAAACGCTGTTGGAGGGGGAGCCAGTGCAGAGAACGAATGATCGGCACGATGTGTTCATGTTTCGTATAGGATTTGTCTACATCAATAACCCACTTCTTGTAATGGCCAAAATTAAACTGATTGAATCTTTGCGCTACATAAAACGTACGACTATGCGGTACAATGGTCTAAAAACCAAGACTATTACTTATTGGCTCTATAGCTCCTAAGTCGATTTGACAACTGATAGTCATTATTTTCCCACTTAAAGACATTTTCAAGCCCCATTTTTTTAAGGGGAGTTCTAAATTAGTATTATCTTTCAAATGCCATTGGAATTTAACCTTTTCATTTTTTTGGCCTGCAAAAGGGACATAGTACCTTTAAGCTATTAAATCAGCTCTAGATACAATGAATTTTACCCCTGTGTGAAAAGGCTGTAAGTAATAAGGAAGCGACTTTGCCACCAGGTGTTTAATGGGCACCCGGTAGGATGCGAAATTTAATGTTGTTAGATGAGCAAGTGTGCGCTTGTAAAAATGACGCATGGCTGGAATGCTACCCAGGAAAACGTTGTTAAATAAGTACCTGTCTATTTGTTTACACCAGCCGACGACTTGGTTGACAAGCTGGATAGCTGCTTTTCTTGCTGTGTTTATAACATTCTCGATGCTGATTCTCTTGCTGTGTTTATAACATTCTCGATGCTGATTCTCTTGCTGTGTTTATAACATTCTATATGCTGATTCTCTTGCTGTGTTTATAACATTCTCTATGCTGCTTCTCTTGCTGCGTTTATAACATTCTCGATGCTGATTCTCTTGCTGTGTTTATAACATTCTCTATGCTGATTCTCTTGCTGTGTTTATAACATTCTCTATGCTGATTCTCTTGCTTTGTTTATAACATTCTCGTAGCTGATTCTCTTGCTGTGTTTATAACATTCTCTATGCTGATTCTCTTGCTGTGTTTATAAATTTAAAGCTGATTCTCTTGCTGTGTTCATAACATTCTCATACCTGCCAACATTTGAAAATGAGAATTAAGAATTTTTAGCACGGTATGTCTTCGAAAATAAGAAATCTGTACCCTTAACAGCGGCAGTGTAACTGGCAATACGCGGTAAATCTTTGCAAAAAAGCGATACAAATTTGCTGCTCAATCATGCAGCCCTTCAACGCACACAATATGTGAAGTCTCACATTGCGGCATATGATAAAATAAGCTTAATTTGGCTTAAGCAACACAACAACAACAACAAAAAATACACACAAAAAAACAACAAAAAAAAAAAATCAAAAATTTTGAAAATCCGGGATATCCCGCATTTTGGGGTCCTAAAAATCAGTTAAAAATCCAGAAAAACAACATATTCCGGATTATTCGGGAGGGTTGGCAGGTATGCATTCTCTATGCTGATTCTTTTGCTGTATTTATAACATTCTCTATGCTGATTCTCTTGCTGTGTTTATAACATTCTCTATGCTGATTCTCTTGCTGTGTTTATAACATTCGAGGCTGATTCTCTTGCTGTGTTTATAACATTCTCTATGCTGATTCTCTTGCTGTGTTTATAACATTCTCGTAGCTGATTCTCTTGCTGTGTTTATAACATTCTCGAGGCTGATTCTCTTGCTGTGTTTATAAAATTCTCGAGGCTGATTCTCTTGCTGTGTTTATAATGTTCTCGAGGCTGATTCTCTTGCTGTGTTTGTAACGTTCGAGGCTGATTCTCTTGCTGTGTTTATAGCATTCTCTATGCTGATTCTCTTGCTGTGTTTATAAAATTCTCGAGGCTGATTCTCTTGCTGCGTCCATAACGTTCTCGAAGCTGCTTCACTGCACGTTCTCTCATTCCTCTTTTCCTATATGTGAACAGTACAATACTTGACATGTAACATACATGAAAATGAAAATATAACTGAAATTCTTCACCACCATACTAGTCCATGGGCCAAGACCAGAAATTTGGGTTATTGGTACCACTCAAGGTGGCAAGATCTACTTATGCATTTTGAAATGCCCTATATCTATACATGATATTTTGATATGATAGCATTTCCAAATGTACAGCTTAGTCATATAATCAGCAGTTTCCATGGCAACACTAGACTAAAACCGGTATTATTCAAAGAAACAGTTAAAGTCATTTAAAAATAATAAAAACACTTTTGAATGCGTAAAAATGTACAGGTTAGAATACCTCACCATAAAGGAAAGCAATGAAATGCAATTTACATCACCATTTATAACGGTTGCCATGGTAACGACCCCAGAATGGCCTAAAATCAAGGATTTTGGAGTAATTTCAGTAATATATTACACAATATACTCATTCAAGACAAGTTAAAGTCCCTTTTCCAAAATAATGACACAACTTTATGACTAATACATCATATAAGCCAAGAATATGCTATATAGTACATTCCCATTGTTACCATGGCAACATGAATTAGAGTTAACAAGATGCCCTGTATGGTACTATATGCCATATTTTGGCTATATTTTGGCATTGGAGAGCTGTTGAAAGTTTATTTTGGTGTCTATACCCAGGTTTTCAGGCCCACAGAATAAAAGTTTAGAATACCTCACCATAATGAAAAGTAATGAAATGCAAATTACATTACCATTTTAAACGGTTGCCATAGTAACGACCCCAGAATGGCCTAAAATCAAGGATTTTGTCGTTTTTTCAGTAACATATTGGACAATATGCCCTTTCAAGACAAGTTAAAGTCCCCTTTCCAATTTAATGACACAACTATATGACTAATACATCATATAAGCCAAGAATATGCTATTTAGTACCTTCCCATTGTTACCATGGCAACCTGAATTAGAGTTAACAAGATGCCCTGTATGGTACTATATGCCATATTTTGGCTATATTTTGGCACTGGAGAGCTGTTGAAAGTTTATTTTGGTGTCTATACCCAGGTTTTCAGGCCCACAGAATAAAAGTCTAGAATACCTCACCATAAAGAAAAGTAATGAAATGCAAATTACATTACCATTTAAAACGGTTGCCATAGTAACGACCCCAGAATGGCCTAAAATCAAGGATTTTGGCGTTTTTTCAGTAACATATTGGACAATATGCCCTTTCAAGACAAGTTAAAGTCCCCTTTCCAATTTAATGACACAACTATATGACTAATACATCATATAAGCCAAGAATATGCTATTTAGTACCTTCCCATTGTTACCATGGCAACATGAATTAGAGTTAACAAGATGCCCTGTATGGTACTATATGCCATATTTTCGCGATATCTTGGGATTGGAGGGCATTTGAAAGTTCATTTTGGTGTCTATACCCAGGTTTTAAGGCCCACAGAATACGAGTTTAGAATACCTCACCATGAAGAAAAGTAAAGAAATGCAAATTATATTACCATTTATAACGGTTGCCATAGCAACGACCCCAGAATAGCCTAAAATCAAGGATATTGGCGTATTTTCAGTAACATATTAGAAAATTTGCTCATTCAAGACAACTTAAAGTCCCCTTTCCAAATTATTGAAAAACTATATGACTAATCTATCATATCAGCCAAGAATATGTTATATGGTACATTCCCATTATTACCATGGCAACATGAATTAGAGTTTAGAGTTTACAAGATGACCTGTACGGTACTATATGCCATATTTTGGCTATATCTTGGCTATATCTTAGGATTGGAGAGGTGTTGAAAGTTAATTTTGGTGTCTATACCCAGGTTTTTAGGCACAGGGAACACAGCTAAAGATTTATTTTGGAAATTAACATAGGACATCATACATTTGCATAAAATCAGAGCAAAATGACCATCAAAGTATTCTGCCACTGCATATTACAAGCTTTTTTTTAGGGTTTAGAAAGATATAACATTGTCATGACTACATTAGATGCTAGAAAACTTCATTTGATTGTATGCAATGCTGGAACCAGCACAGATTCATCACAATAATGACCATTTGCTTGCTATTGTATCAAAACTATCCCGAAGAATACTACGAGCAAAATGAGAATAAATGAGTCAAAGGTAAATATGAATTCCAGAAAATTTGTGTCTGTTTATCAAAACGCCTTCTTTGGGCAGAAATATTACAGGCGGTTTGCACGAAGTCTCAGAAACTATTTTGTCACATCCTCTCTTTCCTATTTTTTTGTTTACTCTCTTTGAAAGAAAGGTGTGATTGAATTTAAGTAGTCCATTTGGACACAAATTAATTCACATTTTCAACGCCAGAAAAACAAACATGTATATGCCTTTGAAACTTTATATTGATTGTTCAAAATGATGTAACTGATAAAATATATCTAGTACATCATCTTCGAGTTTAACCTTCAAGTGTCCTTTCCATGTGATCTGGAATTTGTAAGCCTACCCTAAGTTGTCACCATGACTTTGATAATGGCAGCTTATTTGTCAATTAGATACTGGTGACTTGTGGTAAATAGATTACACACAATCACCGGTCACCGACTCTTCTTTTGTCTGCAACACCTCTATTTGTTTTCATCCTGAGTTGACAAGAGAGAAGAAAGCAACATCTACTACATGTATTTTCATCCTGACTTCGACAAAAAGTTACTCCTGCAGTCAACACGTTAATAAGGGAACGCCGTCATCTTACTATTTAAAATTTGTTTCCTACATTTCTCTTGGAACAAAACATATTCATCTCACTTTAATTTATCATGAGTCTGTGTCTGAATCGTCTACCTTGACTTTTGCCACTTCTTTATCTTCATCATCTTCCTGCTGGTTTGTGAAGGTCTTTAATTTGCACATGTTAGTGCATTTCAGTTGGTTCACGAGACAGGAAATTTGCAGGCACAGGCACAGTACACTTGCAGGACATCAATTGCAACACAGATTCAGGTGCTGTGCTATCTATTCTATGGACAGATTGCCGTTGCCATCTGTGTTCCACCCACAGGTCGTTGGATCTTTGACTACGGGTTAACACACAAGGCAGCGTCGCCATATTGCAGCCTGGTACATGTAGTTCACCCGAAGAACATGCATGCGCAAAGAGTCTTTGCATGGAGGTAGCTGGCTGGATTCTACCTCTCCTCCTTTTGCAAAGAAGAGGTGCTAGCGGAGTTCATTGATCCGGTCTCATCAGATTGTGGATGTGAATGCATACATTTCGACACACAAACTCTTGTATCTCGTCTATTAGGGTTGTTGAAACATCCCATTCTTCACCAAGATGCTTAAAGTCAGGAGCTTAAGTGCACCCAGCTTTCCACGTCTTGCAAACGCACAATGTCGCAGCCAGTAAATTAAGGCAGGCGTTAGAGCTTGGCAGACATCTTCACCCAAAAAGCTTGCAAGTTTGCAAACATAAATGTACCCGCACGGTAAGGGCCTGTTAGTGGCCAAAGAGATCAGCCGAGACCCTGCAAAAGTTGTGGGCATGCCCAAAACTTTCGCCGTGTGGGCACAAGCGGAGGCACACAGTGAGAACCCGGTATGAGGACTATAAGAGGACGGTATAAGGACAGATGGGCTGGTACGAGGCCGTTCGTGGGGCAGTGAGAACGGTGACGTGACGATCGATGTGTCATATTTTGTCCAACGGGCTGTTACTGTATACCAGCCTCGTTACGGGCTTTCTCCGGGCTCTCACCGTTCGCTCATCGTTGACCCACCGCCTCATACCGGGCCCCCACCGATCATTAACGGTCAACCGCTCTCTTAACGACCTAATAACGTCATCTTACCATTCCACCGTCCTCGTAACGTCTCCATACCGGCCTAGCTGTTGCCGTGTTTTACATTGTGCCCGTTCAGAAACCGTGCCAGACACAGTGACTCCATATTTTATTGTATAAAAAATGCTTCCTCTGTTGTTTTCTGCGGATCGAGCTTCCTATAGCTTGACCCCTCCCCCTGCTTTCCCTCCATGTAAAGGCGCCGCTCCGGTGGGGGGGGGGGGGGGGCTGGTGTGCACAGCCCCCTCCCCAGTTTCGAAATACCCCAGAAGTGCCCCTTTGTACATAGGAAAATTGCCCCTCTTACTTTGACAAGTGCACCTATTACTTTATTAAAGTGCCCCTTTGTAGGTGCCCTTTTTGTTGCCCCCCCCCCCCCCTCCTCTAATTTGTTAGTCGCTCTGCCGCCACTGCTTCCATGTGTAGGCATTATGAAGAATTATGAAGATTTATGATTAATTGTTGAGAAGAACAATGAGGTACATCCGTGAACTGGAGAACTGAAGTGTGACCGGTAGCTAGGGCGAGTGTCCAGCTTTCATATACCGTGGGTGACGTCTTCAAGGCCAAGCGAATGTTCAGCGAATGGCTCTTTTATGGTTGCGTTCGGGTGGTAAGCAGCAGGTACCCACCCAGTGGGGCTCTGGTGAGACCCGGCGAGGGAAAGGCCAACACGGTGACACTAGCTGGCACGATCGAGCACGCTGTAAGTGGTAAGGGACCAGTATGCAGACGGAATGGAAACGATGAGGGCACAGTGGCAAAATGTAACACCATGGGACATCGTGATAATACAGACACAGATTACCAGCACATCTGTGTCTTCGGCTGTGGTTACTATGGATCCGTATCCATCCTCCGCAGCATGCCATGCATGAAGAAGCATTCGTGTGTCAGCTTCCTCTTGTTTTGTCTTCAGAGTTATGATTTCTTCATAGTGCTTCTCCACTTGCCACACAAAGTGAATTATTATGAAGCTTCTCCCTCTCTGCAGGCTGCTTCCACTGATCGACCAAAAATTAATCTAGGCTTATTTTTGTTTTCAGGGTTTCTTCGGAATTTTTTCCACTGCAAAATGTTGTGACAAGGTGCAATGTTCTTCCACTGTGTTTCAGCGGTGGAACCTCTGTTGTATTTCTCAGCATTCTTGATGGACTCATCCATGTAGACATCAAACACGACATCAGTCCTGGCACTATCAGTGCCTTCGTGCAGAGCTAGCGTCAGTGCAGCATCTGCTATGTGCAAATGACTTGTCACCCCCTTTGAGTCTATGGACAAGGCTCATTCTATCAATGATACAAGCTGAAGGCTTCAGATTGACATCTGCTGGTGACACAATTTTCTCCAGCCCTGTTTGTCTTGCGCAGTGACCACGGTATTGGTCCGAGTGGGCGTGCTAAACCTCTATAATAGATAGCGCTCTGCTGTGAGCAATGATGATCATGCATGCGCCCAAAGAGGTTTCGGTCTGCCTTCACGATTACCGGATTCCCTTTAGCTTTGTAACCAGCCTGCTTTTTATTGATGTTGAGGAAGGTCATCAGGCTCTCTTTTTTCATCTTGTCATGAAAGTTTACCATGGGTTGCTCTTTTTCCAAACGATCTTCTCGGTATGCTTCTTTTCCAACTTTGTAATTTTTCAGCAGGTCTTTGGCAATATCTTGTGGGGCCAGGATACAATAGACAAGTTGACCAACTCTGTTTCATCATGGCTCAGCTGTCTTGATTAGTTCCACAAATGAACGAACATCGGTCTCATCTTTTCTTATCCGGCTTAGTTGCAGGTCCGGATGATTGAAGTGCTGTAAACTGTTTTTGCTGACCATGTCTCTCAACTCCCTCAAAATAATATGAGCTTCTGACCTTCTGTACTCAGATGTCAGGTAGTACCTACTGTCAGCTCCTGGTTTTAGGCTGAACCTTTTGTCCCCCCCACCCCAAGTGGTCTGTGTGTCCTTGTTGATGGTTTCTTCAATTCTGGTCGACTGGGATTCTGCCAAAGAGGTCCTACCAAGTTGTACAGAAAATCTCTGGCCCTGCATGAATTGTTCATGCACATCTGGGTGATCAATTGGCCAGCCGGGACATTTGTACATAATAACTATAGTAGAGAAGAAAGCGTGCTTAGTTCAGTTTGTCGTCGGCGAAGCACCAGGGAATCATTGCACGAATGAAAGCGAGGTGCAGCACCCATGCAGACACCCTCTCTAGATGCCCGAACCAGATCTAGCATAACCTTGACGATGTCCACATACATCCAGAAGGCCGAGAGGGTCCCATTAGCTGTGTTCCCTGTGCCTGAAAACCTGGGTATAGACACCAAAATGAACTTTCAACACCTCTCCAATCCCAAGATATAGCCAAAATATGGCATATACTACCATACAGGGCATCTTGTTAACTCTAATTCATGTTGCCATGGTAATAAAGGGAATGTACTATATAACATATTCTTGGCTTATATGATAGATTAGTCATATAGTTTTTCAATAATTTGGAAAGGGGACTTTAAGTTGTCTTGAATGAGCAAATTGTCTAATATGTTACTGAAAATACGCCAATATCCTTGAATTTAGGCTATTCTGGGGTCGTTGCTATGGCAACCGTTATAAATGGTAATATAATTTGCATTTCATTACTTTTCTTCATGGTGAGGTATTCTAAACTTTTATTCTGTGGGCCTGAAAACCTGGGTATAGACACCAAAATAAACTTTCAACAGCTCTCCAATGCCAAACTAGAAATGCAATCGTATCACAACGATGTGCGTGCAATGACGCCATGTTTCTACGTGTCAAACGAAAGAGCTTCTCTCGGACTATCCAGAACAATTTGTACGAAGTCTGTAGCTTCTGTGACATTGGAGATAGGTAGGACGAAAGAAAGGCCTCAACAGTGACCTTGATGGGATGGTAGTGGCTATACCTACGAAGCTTGAAAGAAATTGGGATAGGGGAACCTAGAAAGGGCTCGCAAGCACTGCGTGTAAAAACCAATGGGATTTGGTGCATGTTCGTCATTGCAATAAAGATCGTTCTGGGGGCCAAAAGCATGAACCCGATATGCCCCATAGACAATGCGTGTAATGCATGGGCGGAAAACGTACAGGATATGTATTATGACCGGAGTTAAATTGTTTTTTCTCTCTCTCTTTATGTCTCTTTATGGGCCGTATTTGGTATCATTAGAAAGAGAATTTCATGGTTGTTATTGTAAACTACTCTCTTTTTTTCTATGATAATCCTATCGAAACACATGATGTAAAATAGATTTATAGAACAAAATGGCGTCTTGAATGGCCCCCTTGACCAATTTCAAAAATCCGGCCAAGAGGTGCCCTGCGTATTGGAACTCGGTATGCCACTGCAAATTTTCAAGGAAAAAAAAGGACATTTAAGGGGCGAAAAGCAGTCTGAAAAAAATGACGTCCTAGCCGATACGTGTTAGATTCGGGCGGAAACTCGGCGGAATTCGTATAGTGACCTTTGTTCAAATGCGATTTACTCACAATTTTCTATGTGAACATATACTATACTTGGTATCATTCGAAAGGGCACTTCATTGCAGTCAGTTTGACACCATTGTTTTTTAAGCGCAATGTATTGCACGCATAAAACGCGCTATTGCGTAATGCATAGTAAATTCATCATTTTGGGCGATAACTTTGCGCTGACATATTCGAATTTTACCAAACTTAGCAAACAGTTGTCACGTGTATGGAAACATGTTTCTGCCAAGTTTCAATGATGTAGGTATAACGATCGCTATTTTAGAGCAAGTTGAAGTTATTTCGGAATTTTCTTAAAAATTGCGAATTTGGAGGGTAATTTTCTCAAATTTGGTCAGTGATAGGGTATATAATTTTGTATATGGCTGGAAAGGGCATATCTTCAAGTATCTAAATCCAAAAAAAGGGTACGGTTCTGCCAAGCCATAATGGAGATACGGCCACAGAAAGAAAGCCAATTCCCAGAACTTTAGAGGGCGCTATTTATGTTTTGCAGAATCATTGGAGCGTGAAATTTGGCATGGCTATCTGCAATTATGAGATAAAGATACTGTGAGATTTAAATACAAAACGGAATTTATATGAGAAAGTTATGGCAGTTTTAGATTATTTACCGTAAATCTCCGTGTATAAGGCGCACCTGTGTATAAGGCGCACCCCTGTTTTTAAGACTTAAAAAAAAAAAAAAAAAAAAAAAAAAAAAAAAAAAAAAAAAATTGGGAAGAAAAAAAATCAGGAAATTCTTTTTGCTTTTATTTGTTTTTTTGTTGCTTTTTGTTAAAACCAGATCAGATCCCGTCTTATTTCAGAGTTCGGAAATACTTTCATTTTATTACGAGGCACAGTTGAAGTGCTTGTGAACTAAGTTAGACCTTTGCACAACAACAACAAAATCCAGCAGTCAAAACAGCACGTCCATTTGAACATATGGGACTACAATGACTATACAATGGTACAGGACATTTCTAGAATAACTCCACACAACTTACCGACAATTTTATGTTGCATTGTTGATATGAAGACGAAAATAAACTGCATAACTTATTTTTCTAATAAAATCTGCCAGTAGATTTAGATCTAAATCCGTACCATATTGCCAAAAAGTAAAAGAAGGGACGTGAAAGATCGTTTCTTACGAAGCTAGCTGCCGCGCAACGCAACTGCGCAGGTTAAAATCGCAATTCCATATTACACCGCACATCGTGGTAGGATACCAAATATGCCCCCGTGTAAGTGAGCTGCATGATACAGGTGAGTGAGCTGAAGACACGGGAGAGCTTCGGCCGGCAAAGTGCTTTGTGAAGGGCATAATTTATCGAGACTGAAAAAAAAAAAAATCAAAATCTCTTCCCTTCAAATTAGGAACGTAGTTTTACTTCATATAGTAGATTCTATTCTTTGTTTTCATTATGAAATTCATGTTGAGACACAGAGATTTTTGAAAACCAATAAAAAGTTGCATTTTGAGGACTCAAAATATTCTGTACCTGTGTATACGGCGCACCCCGACTTTTGATTTTTCCCGACGGTAAAAAAAGTGCGCCTTATACACGGAGATTTACGGTAGGGGTCAATTTTTCAAGAATTTTAGAGATTTTTGATGGAGTCGGTTTCAGATTTGAATTTTGAGTATGAAGATGGCATTTTGAAGGGCAGGTTATACGTCGCAGATACAGGAACATCTCTTAGACTATCTAGAGGAATTTGTTAGAAGTTTGTAGGAACTAGGATAGTGGAGATAGGAAGGAAGATAGAAAGGCCTTAAAATGGACCAGAAACAGTCAAAATGGTGCCTGGACGGTTATGCATGAGTGATTTCGAAAATCGAAGAATGTAGTGACCTTGAAGAGATGTTAGAGACTATGCCTATGAAATTTGAATGGAAAAGGACATGAGGAAAGCACCTAACTAGGAATGACAAGCACTACGTGCAAAACGAATGCGATTTTTGGACGATAAGGAAAACCAGGAGAATATTAATGGGGCAGAATGTGAACGAAAACAAGGCAATGACGAAGGTTCGTCATTGCAAATATAGCCAAAATATGGCATATACTACCATACAGGGCATCTTGTTAACTCTAATTCATGTTGCCATGGTAACAATGGGAAGGTACTAAATAGCATATTCTTGGCTTATATGATGTATTAGTCATATAGTTGTTTCATTAAATTGGAAAGGGGACTTTAACTTGTCTTGAAAGGGCATATTGTCTAATATGTTACTGAAAATACGCCAAAATCCTTTATTTTAGGCCATTCTGGGGTCGTTACTATGGAAACCGTTGTAAATGGTAATGTAATTTGCATTTCATTACTTTTCTTTATGGTGAGGTATTCTAAACTTTTATTCTGTGGGCCTGAAAACCTGGGTATAGACACCAAAATAAACTTTCAACAGCTCTCCAATGCCAAAATATAGCCAAAATATGGCATATAGTACCATACAGGGCATCTTGTTAACTCTAATTCATGTTGCCATGGTAACAATGGGAATGTACTATATAGCATATTCTTGGCTTATATGATGTATTAGTCATATAGTTGTGTCATTATTTTGGAAAAGGGACTTTAACTTGTCTTGAATGAGTATATTGTGTAATATATTACTGAAATTACTCCAAAATCCTTGATTTTAGGCCATTCTGGGGTCGTTACCATGGCAACCGTTATAAATGGTGATGTAATTTGCATTTCATTGCTTTCCTTTATGGTGAGGTATTCTGAACTGTACATTTTTACGCATTCAAAAGTGTTTTTATAATTTTTAAATGACTTTAACTGTTTCTTTGAATAATACCGGTTTTAGTCTAGTGTTGCCATGGAAACTGCTGATTATATGACTAAGCTGTACATTCGGAAATGCTATCATAACTTTTTACACGTATATATGCCCAACAAACAAACAAAAAGTACAAAGGTTTTGCCACCTCTGATGGTACCAATATCTGGTCTGGCCCATGGACTATACGTTGAGAGGAATAAAATATACATGTGTGGTTGTATCATGCAATGTTTACAAACAAAGCTGGATAAACCCATCATTAAAAGCAAAGAAGAAAGCTTATACTTAATCTAAGTGATGACAGCTCATTTCCTGTTATGGGCGGAGCAGGTAGAGCTGTCGGTGCCCCCTGGGATGGTGCTGAGGAATGCATGCTGCTGCCCTCACTAGGATTTTTTTTTTTCCAAAAAGGTCCTTTCTTCTCCGAGTTGTTGCGCTTGGCGTGAATTTGTGGAGAGTGGTACTCTCGAAGAATGACAGGCTCCGTCCGTGTCCCCCGGGACGGCGCCGAGGAATGCATGCCCTCACGAGGATGCTTGCTTCTCAGAAGGCCCAGGATGTAGTTCTTCTCAGCTGCGTTGCCATTGAGCAGAGCATCAGGTAACAGACGAATCACGCCGACATCGTACACAGGGATGAATCGATGATTGACTCTGTTGTTGGTTTGATATTCAATCTGCATCTCCTGAAAGAGTATCCTAAAAGACACAAAAAAAGAAGGAATAAAGTTTACATTGTATAAAAGCGTCAAGAGGATTGGAGTAATCACAATACAAACAGCAAGAAAATACTCTCTCTCTCTCTGGTGCTCTGCTTTACAGCAAGTTTTCATAATAATGATAATACTAATAATATGGACACTCATATAAAGCGCAGCTACTATATGAATATACTGTACAAAATTTAATAAAGTATCATATTATTACCCTGTAACTGCCATTATGGTAATGAAAGTGGGACGCTTTGACAAGTAATTTGTGTTTTCTGGTGATGTGACACCGAATCCACTACATCGGTCACGTCAAAAATATGTCAAAGTCGTGGTGTTTTAAACAACTATCAATGACAATTGTCCAGAATGCATGGATCCTAATCACATAAAAAACGACTGGTGTTCCCTTATACATAAATACAATCAATCTTTGATAGTAAATGATGTTCCTTTCAAAGGTATCTTATTATATTGGAGTTAATTATCTTTTGCAGATAATCCTCCTGAAGAATTTATTTATAATAAAATTAAATGGATGATTCATGTATCAAGATAAAATGGTTCTATACTCTATAAGACGGATTGGATAAACTGAGGTATCATTAGAATTCATCATTTACTGCAAGGGGATGGTAATTTTCTCGCATATTCTGAGTTTGTAAATAAATTTGATCTTCATTGTCATTATCCAGACTTTCATTCAATTATATCAGATACACCTTTAAAATGGTAGTATATTTGAAAAGACCCACCTAAGCAAAATATAAATTACTAAGAAGAAATTATTTGCAGCGTGAGAAAAGTAACTATAGTATATAAACAAATTCATAAATTGTGTGTTTAGAAACTCTATAAAGTTCCAATTTTCCAAAAGAAATGGGAAGTATTCTTTCAGAATCAGTTGAGGATAATTAGGTATTTTCAGTTCAAAATAGCTCACAATATTTTTGGTGTTTATAGTAAGTATTTTAGAGACTTTTGGTAAAGATAGTTGGTGTAGAGGTGTTGTGGTCTATTAAAGTCGCAAGGCTGTAGATCACAAGGTACGCGGGTTCAAATCCAAGCCTGGCACTAGCCTCCTTTAGCAAGACGTTAATCTACATTTGCCACTCTCCACCCACGTTAAATGAGTACCCGGTTGGATGCAAACTTTCATGTAGTTTGCTCAGCATTGTGATTGTCTGTAGAATGGGGCCTGGCTAGAATGTTCAACAGGGAGTGGAGAATGTGCATACATTGTGTGTGGGAAAACCCGAATCCGACGACCAGGTAATAATATATTTGTAAAGCGCTTAGAGACATCTTTGATGTATTAAACTTACCTAATGAATTAGGTAAGTTTAGGTTTAACTCAAAAGCCTTACTCCTACAAGAATGAGAGGATTGAAAAGGAGTGCTCACTGGTTTCTAGTTCCAGTTGTTTGAAAATCCTTCTTGTACTTCTCGGTGTAAATCACCAACACATACTGAACCTGAAAGAACAAAAGATAAACAATTAAATACACACACAGCAGCAGGCAGACATCTCACAAATACACTAACCTTTCATTTGCCACAAATGCTTGTTTGTCACATGAGCAGATTGGCACAAAACAAAAGGCACGAAGTGAAAGAAGAATTTTGTGCAACACTAAAGCTTTTCAAATCAGCGGTTTCCCCGTCTCGAATTAGCTACGTGGCATCCCTTTCCGGTAATAGTTTTACACTTGAAACGTGCAAATAACCTCAAATCCAATGATATTTCACTTTCCTATGAGAATTACTATCGTGGCACAGCGAGATCAGGGCCCGTATTCACTAAACTTCTTACGCATGAAATCTACAAACTCTTTCTTATCTGGCAAATGTAGATCAATGTCTTGCCAAAGGACATTAGTGCGGCGGCAGGACTGTATGAATATACTGTACTAAATTTAATACAGTATCATATTATTACCCTGTAGCTGAACTGCCATTATAAGGCATTAATGCAGTCGTCAATTTGAAGCCTAAACCCACCCTCATCAGAGGTCGCACAAAAATTAACGTCAACTCGCCGAAGCTTTAGGTCAATACATCTGTTGTTGCAGAATGAGAGGATTGAAAAGGAGTGCTCACTGGTTTTTAGTTCCAGTTGCGAGTGCAAAATTAAAAATCGCCCCATGGAATTATAAAATAAAGATTATCTTTTCTTTGGTGTGCCACAGGGCTCTCGGCTCGGCCCTTTGCTTTTTATGTTATACACGAGTAATCTAATCAAGAGCACTCAGGATAATTTCCCTGAAGTCTCCTGTCACTGTTATGCAGACGACACACAATTATTTTTATCCTTTAGACCATCCACTAGTACTCAAGATGCAAGTGTTTCAATGTTGGAAAAATGTGTTAATTTTATTCATAGATGGATGCTTAACAATAATCTTAAGCTAAACGATAGTAAGAGTGAATTTTTGGTTATAGGAACTCCACAACAAATCTCAAAAACAAGCATTGACGGTGTAAGAGTTGGATCCTCCAATGTGATACCCTCTGTTACAGCAAGGAATTTAGGAGTATACTTTGATACTAATTTAACCATGGAAACACATGTTAAAAATATATGCAAATCAACATACTATCTTCTGTACAATCTCAGACGTATCCGCAAATATTTTGATCAAGAAAGTATGAAATTGGTTGTACATGCTCTTATCACAAGTAAGCTTGATTATTGTAACAGGTTGCTGTTTGGAATGCCTGATTCTCTGATAGCTAAGTTACAAAGAGTCCAAAATGCATGTGCAAGACTTGTCTATCGTCGGTCGAAATTCACTTCAACCACACCTCTTCTGAGAGAACTCCACTGGTTGCCAGTCCGTCAAAGAATCTCATTCAAAATATTGTTAATTGTCTATAAATCATTGAGTGGTCAAGCCCCTAATTACATCACAGAATTACTCCAACTCAAAGTCCAATCACACAGTCATAGCCTACGCAGTTCCACAGATAAATTATTATTTCAGATTCCCCATGGCAAAACTAAAATAACTCTTGGGGACCGTGCTTTTGCTATTGCTGCCCCCAAACTATGGAATAGCTTGCCAATAGAAATACGAAGCACTCCATCTCTCAATGTTTTTAAATCCAATTTAAAAACTTATTTGTTCAACTGAGAGATCTTATTTAATTTGTAGAATTTAGTAAAAAGGAGCTCTTAACCAGCGCAGCTGAATATATTTTGTATAAAAGCTGCGCTATATAAATTTATTATTATTATTATTATTATTATTATTATTATTATTATTATAACTTAAACACAATATTGGGTTTCAATTTTCAAACCTTAAACCAATGAAATGGAACTTAGATTAAGCGTTGGTCACAACCCACCGTGCATGTTTTCTAATCCGTACGGTTTTTGGGGAGGCCACGGCCGTCACGTTTATCTGAAACGTAGGGAGGGAGTGGCAAAGGCAGGGAGGGAGTACTGGCAACACACGTCACACGCACAGTGTAAGTACGTGGCGCGCATGCCACGCCTGGCCGTGAGCGGTTGCGTGCATCGTACGTTGCACACATGGTAAGTGCCTTGTACGTGCCTACAACGTACGGTCTCCGTGCGGTTGCCACGTTATCGTACGGAGGTCGTACTTACATGTGCTGCTCACGTACGGTGTCCTTACTCACTCGCACGTTGTAAGTGCATGCATGTGCGATGAACTTGGTGAGTTTCTCCGCCCGATGTCGGGGTACATATAGGACGACATTCCGATGTTCTCCAGAAAACCCAGCTACTGCTGCTTCAAGATGCCGCCCATACCACCGCAGAGACTATATACTGCATAAATCAGTGCGCACAACGTGCAGAGCACGTGCTTACTCGGTACGGTCGGCGTGAGTTCTGCGTGCTCATTGGACAGTTGAACTGGGGAAGTGGCGAGTAAGCACGAACCACGCACTTATCACGTGCACAGCACGCACATGCTAAGTGTGCCTTCCGTAGAGCAAATGGCCGCGGGAAACACATTTAAAAGACGCACAAGTCAGTGCGTTGTGCGCTCGTTGGCAGTACCGGGCACGCACGTCACACGCACTAGGGGTGAATCGGCAGCCTGACCGCAGCCCGAACACAGCGAAAGTTCCTCGTGCACTAAAAGTGCTACGGTGTGTCTGCGTGCTCCCAAATCAGTACGGAGGCGGTACTCACCACGTGCGGATACCCAAATTTTGTACGTCGGGTTGTGACCGCCGCATTAGCGTGCAAGATTTCTTGTTCTATGAGTATTATTACCGATTCAAACAACGGAAGCTCACAGTGCAGTGCCGCCGTCAGCAGTGGCTATCTAGGCCTATGGCGCGGTTATTAGTAACAGTATATGTGCATGCCCAGGCACCCCATATTTGCTCGAGCTGGAGCCAATTATGCAAGGGCTGAAACATGGTCATGGAGAAGTTTTTTGTTCTGGTGATTTCAAATGACAAGCAAATAATAAACCTCTACCAGTAAATCGATTTCCACGACAAGAACATGGACTGCAACCTGTGACCTCCTTTTAAGGCACTGCCAGTGCCTTAAAAGAACGTTACACGTCCAGCCTAATCTAAAAGTCCCTGTTGAGAATAAGAGGAAGACCAAGATGTCGTGGAAAGATATGGGAACATGGGCAGATCTAAGGGGGGGGGGGTTAGGGGGTTTAACCTTCCCCCCCCCCCCCCTTGGGCTGCCAAGTGAAAATGTGATGTGCATAGAAAAACGCCATTATGTGTCCAGACCCACACAGTATAAAGTAGATGTTAGTAGATGCCAGGAAAACATCACTTACGGGGGTTCAAAATAGCACCAGTAAAGAGAGAATGTAAAGGTTGCTCTGAATAATGAGGAAGTATGTGCAGAACGGAAAAAAATCGAGACAATGTCATCACGGGATGAAGGTCAGTAACAGGTATGTAGCTTGTAAATTTGTAAGAGGGAAAATGCTGACCTAAAAAAATGATATTGATGAAAAAGCAAAGAATTGAGGAGTGTATCATAGCATAAACCTACCAATTCAATGGAAATTTGTATCTGAAAGAGCCCCCATCAGTACTAAAAGAGCCCCTGTGGGAAGGCTCACGGGGGCTCTTGTTTTGGAAATGCCCCCGTGGACAAAAATTTATTTGAGCCCTGCTTAGGAATAAGCCTCATTCCCTTCCTCTCCCAGCGAATGTGGCCTGGTGAAACACAGAGGGCCTGAAGGGTGCCCCTTCTCTGCCCTGAAGCAATGGCCATCAAGAAAAGAGTCTTGATTGTAAGACAATGAAGAGAAGCCTTGGCCAAAGGCTCAAAAGGCGGCTTAGCCAAAGCATCCAGAACCTTGGGGAGACTCCACGGGGAGCGAGCTGCTACTGGGGTGGACGTTCCAGAAAAAATGAACGCAAAAGCATCGCCAGCCGAGGGGAGTTAGACACCCCCGACACATCCGGAAAACCTGCATGAATTGCGGCAATCGCAGAATAACCATGCAACGTGGAAAAAGATCTGCCTATGTCAAACAAACCAATAAGAAAGTCGGCTATAACTCCTAGAGGCGCTTTCCTGGGAATAACGTCAAGGCCTTCACACCAAATACACCACCCTCGTAGATTCTCTACGACTCTTCACCGAAAATTGAGCGGCTCTCTCCGAGAGACCCTCAGCTGCAACCTCCCCGACAATAGCCATGCGGTCAAGTGGAGGACAGCTGGCCGAGGATGAAGGGTTCCCAAGCCTTGTCCTCCTTGATCTTCCTCAGAACTCGAGGAATCAAGTGGAACGGAGGGAATGCAAAGCACCAGAAAGATCCCCGGTGGAGCAAGAAGGCATCCAGCACCCACACCTACAGATCCCAAACCCGAGAACAATACCTCGGAAGCCGGTGGTTGAAAGGGGGGCAAAGAGATCAATCTCAGAGACCACACTGTAAGGAGAAAGTCGAATACGTCCAGATGGAGAGACCACTCCGACGGACGACACTTCCCACGAGAAAGGAAATCTGCGATGAGATTGTCCTGGCCGGGAATATAAGAAGCCACTGGAGTGACGTCCATAGACCGGCACCGATGGACGAGCACGTGCCGCCCTGACAGTTGATGTATGCAGCCACAGTTACGTGTTGTCCGTAAGAACAAGGACCGTGCGACCGACGAGAAACTGTCTGAAATGATGAAGCGAAGCCAAGGCCGCCAACATTTCTAGGACATTGATGTGCGGAAGCACGATCAGATGATCCCAGGTCCCCGAAACCATGTCGCCTAATTAGTGACTTCCCCCCCCCCCCCAGAAGGGAGGCGTCCGACGAGAGGGAGACCGAAGACAGACGAGTGCGAAAGGGCTTGCCCTGAGCCAGAAATGCACTGTCAGTACAAGGGACGAGAAGGAGCTTGATCTCCTTTGGCACCGGAATCATGACTGAGAGAAAATCGACACTCGGTTTGTAAAATCTCAGGAGATGCCTTTGAAAAAGTCTCAATGAGAAGACGACAGTCTGTAATGACGTTCACAAGGCCGGCTAAGTAACCTAGTCGCTGAGGCCACTGTTTGGCCGGGACCCTGCGGACATGCCGCAGGGACTGGGCCGTCATGGTAATGGTATGAATCTTGTCCCGACTAGGACGGGCCAATTGACTTTTGAAAGTCCAACTCCACGCCTAAGTACACCGGGGTACGGGTGGGAGACAGCTCTGATTTCTCCCAATTTACCAGGAAGCTGAGGCCCGGCGTGGTCCGCAGAAGAAGTTGTAAATGAACCAGTAGACAGGCTTCTGAGCTCGCTAAAAGGAGCCAGTTGTCTAGGTAGGCAAACAGCTGGAGACCGCATTTCCGAAGAAAGGCAGTAAGAGCGGACACCACGCGGGTGAACACACGAGGAGCCCAGAACCTGTAGGTGTCGCCATGAAAGGTGAACCCTGGCAGATCTCTCGATCGGGGATGGATGGGTATGTGAAAATATGCGTCCCTGAGATCGATTGAGACTGCCAAGTCCTCCCGGCCTATCCTCGGGAGGATAGTAGCCAAATGCTCCATGCGAAAATGCACCGGAGCGATGTGAAATTGATCCTCTTCATGTCGAGGATCATCCTCAGTTTCCCCGAGCGCTTGAGGATGATAAAGATCGGAGAGAGGCTCAGACAAGGTTGGTCCGAAACCGGTTCTATAGCGCCCTTCTCCAGCAACATGAGAATCTTGCTTGGGATGTGTTGCTGGAAAGGGGGCGGACAACGGAGGCGGACGAACTCGAATGGCGCAGCCCGGGAGGGGTTCTTCTAGTTCTATGTAGAAGCCCTTTCGCATGACTGAGAGCACGAAAGTGTCTGCGGTGATAGCATCCCAAGAGGGAAGGAACTCCCGGAGCCGCCCGCCGACTCTGTCTCCAAACGCTTGGGACAACACCTCAAAGATTACTATGACCTTTTGGAGTAAGATGGACACTAACTCAAATACTAATCACAGAGTATAAGCCCTTAGTGTAAACTTACCTGATAAAAGAGCCTAAGATAGCTTCCAGGATCAACATCATGAAGCCAGTATGCTTGATGTCCCTTCTTGTTCAGAATTTTACACAACTTCTTGGACCACAATCTGTCTTGTTCATTATCAGATGAAACCACTAAATACTGCTTTCCTGTTAATGACAGGACAAAAAGAAAGGAAAGATAGTTTAACATATTTGGAATTATGTAAATAATGAGTTTAAAGGCAACACACAAAGTTCATTTTAATTATTTTCAAACATGAGGGCATTTGAGCATTTCTTTTCAAATGTACATACTTACAGTGATCTTCTTCCAAATTGACAAAGAGAATGCTCCCAAATTATTTATTATCTTTCCGATTTTAAAACTCAATCTTCTCTTGAATAAAATAATAACAGTAAGAATGCTACTACTACTCCCTCTAATACTTCTTCTTCTCCTACTTCTTCTTCTCCTACTTCTACTACTACTCCATCTAATAATAATTCTTCTTCTACTACTACAACTGCTAATAATAATAATGATTATAGTAATATAAATAATAATAGTATTATTACTACCAATTACTACACTGTTGGTCATAATGGTGGAATAATTATTTTTTACCCCAATTTATTGAATGATTTTGACAATGATTTATTCCTAATAGATCTAGATAAAAGTATACATTCTCATATTTTATTAAATGACAATTGGGGAGTGTTTGTTTTGCGTGACTGCTAAAGCATGTGTGTGCTACAATGCTAATCAACTAGGGTACCTACGTCCTTAAGTCATAACTGACAGTAATGGGGATTAATCCCTCATAAAAGGGCGCTAATATAGCACATAGACACGGTTTTGATCCTGGGGGCTCATAGTAACGAGGCCATTGCTTAGCCAATGAATCATGACTGTACGCAGCGGGCGCATGGGTACGTCGAAACCCCCACAAAACCCCAAAAACAAAGAAAATGCAATAATTTTTTAATGATTCATTGCATTTTGCCCCGGCCCCCAACATAAAAAAATCTTCTATGTGGGCATGCATTGAACCATAATGCATGGCCCTACAGAGGAATTTTTCCTGTTGGAGACTCTCCCTCTCTCGCTCTTGCTCCGTCTTCCTCTCCCTCTCTAGCTCTGTGTCCCTCTGTCTCTGCCTCTCTCTCTCTTACTATCTCAATCTCTCCCTTTCCCGCTTCTGGCTCTCCCTCTTTTATGTCTTTGGATGTTCCTTAATTTTCTCTAGCCCTACCCTTTGCCCCTTGTATTCTTAATTCACCCCTACCATGTTTCCTTACTGCGTTCAAGCAATTTTTTTGAAGCTAGAATCACAAACATGAATCCCATATCAAAACGCTGTTACAAAACATGGTTACTGCGGGAGATCGTACAAGTGATTTTCCATCAGCGCTGATTCCTGCTCAATTTAAGCCCAGTCGCTACGCATCACACTAGGCAGTTTGACCGAGGTTTTCAATCCGTATTTATTATAGTACACAGCAGAGCATAAGCACAGTGCTAGTGTACACAAATTGCATGCAAAGCAGGCGCACGGTTTTTGCCCAAACCAAAAGCAGGCCACGATAACGATGTCATAGAATCATCATTGAGATCTCTGTTGTGTTCAAGCAATTTTTAGCGTAATAAAACGCATCTTTTTCAGCGTTTCATGTTTGCGTTCTAAAACTCGTATATTTTTACGACCGCCAAAAAATCGCTTGAATGCAAACGTGTTTTAAACTAAACGTCTTTGAAAACAGTATTTCTAGAGTGAAAGTGTCGCTTGAACGCACCCTATACCCTGTCTCCCTCTCTCCTTCTCTATATCTATCTTCTGCCATATATACATTATCTCTCTCTCTCTCCATCTCTCCGTTAACACCATAGATCCTTCGAAAAAAACAGGCAGACCACCTCATTCGTCTTCAAGTGACGAATTCTTTTCTCGCTATTATCATTGTCATTATTATTATCATTATTATTCATATTATTATAATTATCACTATTCAGTTTGTGTTATTATCATTATCATCATCATCATAATCACAACTATCATCATCATCATCATCATCATCATTACTATTAATGATAACTGCTTACCAAAGCATGCCCCTTCGTGTCCTGATGAGTCAACGGCCCAACGGCCCTCTGAACGTAACGGCCCAAAGTCCCCATGCTTTAGATACGACCATTCGTCTTTCAGCATTTCTTGAGGAATCGGGGAGAGTTTGGTGTGGTGAATTTGGCGAGGTTCCTCTGATACCGGTAATTGCTGTGGAAATTAAAAAATCAAGAAGATAAAACAGGAGAAAAAAAACATAACAACCGCACCTGTCTTATTGCGATCAGCTGGCACGCGCTGTGTGTATGTATACATTTTTTCACGGCGATGACGTAATTTACCAGGGTAGAGTTCCGCCAGCGTCTTAATAGGCCGTTTATCAGGATGTCGTCTAGACAAAACGTTGTCCGGACACCTCGATATCACCCCGGCTCGACTAGGGTGAGATTTACCTCGATATAGTCCGGATGTTACCCAGATTGACGCGCCTTATTTGGAAGTGGGTAAATGTCATCCGGACAACATCTGGACGTCACCGCGACTATATTTTACAATTAAGACAGGGTTATAGTCTCGTCATGCTACACTCCCTTTAATATTGTAAATAAAATCAACTTACCGAACTTGTTGACTTCCTTAAATTCTTTGGACTGTTCGACGATCCCTGAATTCCGTCCATGGAGCCGCTATTCCAGCTCTGATAGCCTGAAGTTAATAAATCCTCCCCTATTATCGGGTTGGAAACATTTGGGTGGAAACATTTGGGGTCTTAGCAGGGCCAAAACTGAATTTAATGAAAACCAATGTCATGTCAACTTCTTTTCGAGAAGAATGCTTAGATAATTTAGAATGGACTAATGAGCCCATCAAATACTTAGGTGTGTACATAACTCAAGGAAAAAAAGAATCGGAAAGTTTAAATTGGAACTTGAAACTGGAGAAAGTAAATTCGTTGCTGAGAGTTTGGAAAATGAGGAACCTGACATACTATGGGAAAATAACAATTATAAAAATGCTTATTGCTTCCCAATTTGTATATATTGCAACATGTTTACCAATTCCACAAAAGTTTGTTGTCAACCTAAACAGATTCATTTATAGCTTTCTTTGGGGATCAAAAAGGGAAAAAGTAAAAAGAGCGGTTGTTACTCGTGCTGCAGAGGAGTGGGGTTTAAACATGGTAGATATCCAAACCAAATTCCAATCATTGCAATTATCTTGGTTTTCAAAATATATGAAAGGAGGTAAGTCGCAATGGAGAATACTTTTCAGATATTGGATCAGTTTTATTCAAGACATACCATTTATTTTGAAAGTAAACTGCTCAAGCAAAGACATGTTCTCGCTATGTAAGATGTATAAGTTACCAATATTCTATGCTAACTTACTCACATACTGGTGCGAATTAAGATTTGTTCATTTCCTAAATGTAAGAGACATAGGTAATGAAATTCTGTGGTATAACAGTAACATCAAACATGAACGAAATGTTTTATTTTTTAAAAAATGGAATGTAAACGGAATCTGTAAAGTTAGTGATGTATTTGAAAACGGTCAATGGGTGTCATGCAACACTCTCTTCGAACGTTTGGGTACAAGTTCTTTATTAGATAGCTTCAAACTTTCAAAACTAAAAAGGGCTTTTCCAAAAGTATGGGTAGAACAAATAAGAAATACCAATTTTAATCCAATTGCAACAGAAGTTGCTGAAGGAATGTTTGAGATATCGAAATGCGACTTGATTAAATTAAGTCTCATGAAAGCAAAACACTTTTATATTCTTTTGAATGAGTTCAAAAAAGAAAATCCTCCGGTGTCATTGTTTTGGCAGGAAATACTGCAACTACCAATCAATTTTGAGTGGAGTCATGTTTTAGATTTTAAATTAAAAAAGATCAAAGACAACAGAGTAAGACAATTTAATTTCAAACTGCTTCATAAAGTTTTACCCTTCAAAGATAATCTTTACAAGTGGAAAATTACTTACGATATGCTTTGTACATATTGCAATGAATCAGAATCGTTTATACACATTTTGCTAAAATGTCGCCAAGTCGCAGTCTTTTGGCAAAAAATTCATCATCTGGTAACGAACTTGTTCCAAAAAGATATTGAGTTAGGAGAAAAAATCATATTAATTGGTTTCAACATTGAAGACCCGGAGTTTCTGCTCATGAATGTACTAATTGTTTACGCACAATATGCAATTTATAAGGTGTATATACTTAATCATCTTAGAAGTAAATCCTTCAATAGTCATTCAATTTGGATGACATTTAAAAGCGATTTTATGTTTTATGTCAATTGGCAATACAGAAACCAAGAACAATTAATAAGTAATATCAAGACGAATCTTTCTTAGTTGAACCTTTAACGCATTTATATTCATGCCTTGATCTTTCCCTTCCACTTTCCTTATGTTTCCCCTATTTTATTATATCAGTTTGTTGATTGTGCATATATATATATTGTAATTAAACTCTATATGCAATGTTGTTAAAATGATATAAAGTAATAAAGTGCCTCGTATGAGGAAAAGAGAAAAAAAAAATCATTATTATTCATATTATTATAATTATCACTATTCAGTTTGTGTTATTATCATTATCATCATCATCATTATCATCATCATCATCATCATAATCACAACTATCATCATCATCATCATCATCATCATCATTACTATTAATGATAACTGCTTACCAAAGCATGCCCCTTCGTGTCCTGATGAGTCACGAACGCTATGAGGCTCTGAACGTAACGGCCCAAAGTCCCCATGCTTTAGATACGACCATTCGTCTTTCAGCATTTCTTGAGGAATCGGGGAGAATTTGGTGTGGTGAATTTGGCGAGGTTCCTCTGATACCGGTAATTGCTGTGGAAATTAAAAAATCAAGAAGATAAAACAGGAGAAAAAAAACATAACAACCGCACCTGTCTTATTGCGATCAGCTGGCACGCGCTGTGTGTATGTATACATTTTTTCACGGCGATGACGTAATTTACCCGGGTAGAGTTCCGCCAGCGTCTTAATAGGCCGTTTATCAGGATGTCGTCCAGACAAAACGTTGTCCGGACACCTCGATATTACCCTGGCTCGACTAGGGTGAGATTTACCTCGATATAGTCCGGATGTTATCCAGATTGACGCGCCTTATTTGGAAGTGGGTAAATGTCATCCGGACAACATCTGGACGTCACCGCGACTATATTTTACAATTAAGACAGGGTTATAGTCTCGTCATGCTACACTCCCTTTAATATTGTAAATAAAATCAACTTACCGAACTTGTTGACTTCCTTAAATTCTTTGGACTGTTCGACGATCCCTGAATTCCGTCCATGGAGCCGCTATTCCAGCTCTGATAGCCTGAAGTTAATAAATCCTCTCCTATTATCGGGTTCGGGTCCGATTTTCTCTTGTCTTGCAGCTGAGATTTTCGTACATTGTACACTTTTCCGATAAGTGGTATTTGCCCAATGGTTGTGGGACCGGACCTAGATTCAACCAGTTCTATATTCCCTACATGTCAAACATCAGACAATGAAAAAAAGGAAGAAAATCTAATTTTTCCAAAAAAGAGATAAAACATTGGTTATTTGGTCTTGTTTATAATTCAGATTTTTATTTTGGGGGGCAAAATAGTTGAATTATAGAAAGAATTAAAATAAAACAACAAAAACAATAAAAAACATATTAAAAAAACAAAAAAATACATAAGAAATTATCAAATCAATAGAAAACATAAGGAATAACCTGGCTCTTCCAATTGTTGTTGTGCTATTATCCCAAATGGTCTTAAGAATACATGTAGTGGAAACTAATGTTTAAATATGAAGAATATATGATTTATGGGTAAAAATGTGAATTGTATTACCTTATTTGCATAAATTACCATAAATATGCAAATGAGTGATTTTTTTCCCAAAAAAAAATAAATTAGCATAGTAATCTATACACTTCACTTGACATGCATGCACATTTTCGCAGCGATCGATCAGTCGTTCAACGGCCGAAATCATTGGGGGGGGGTTCTAAGGTTCTAAGGCCCCCCCCCCCATGTCTTATTAGTTATTACATTTCTTATTGTAATGTCCCCAGTGTTAAAAAAAACCTTTCTGTTTGCAGGAGCTCTTTTTTTCTGTTTTGGTAAAGTTTGATTTTATCATTGCGATATTTCAAGACCATATCAAAACTAAAAAATGAAATGGATGAATTATATATCAACGGAAAGCTTATGAACCATAGCTTACAATAATATCAATTATATGCCATTTTAGTGTCTGTCAGAGGAGTATCAGCTCTCTGAAAACTCAAAATCTAAAGCATTGAAAATCAGAAGTTGTCGACCTAAAAACTTGCTATCGACTTGATGACATCATCTTATGTGGAGTACATATATTCACAATGACTTAATTAGGCACGGCTCATCACCTCATCTTTATAGGTGAACTGACGGGGTTCACATGTTATTATGTCGTCAAAAGTATCAAAAGCAAAAATTCAAGTATTTAAGACTTTTTATAAATTTCACATCTAGAACATGAAATATCTGTGATAATAGAAAATATGAAGGATTTGAATCAACATTCTATGCCTTTTGAAATAACATTTACAATTTTTTTTTTCAAACTTGCTAATGGCTTTCCGTAAATTTCCAACTTACAGATAAGTTCAACTTATGATCTTTGTGAAACACCCCCCTGGAGTTAATTCTTGAATTCTATTTGCATACCATGATTTTCATATTCATCCCAGAGGTCCCGAAGAATATCAGTTCGGCCAATTTTCGACAAGCTGTCCTTGAGCAGCTCCACGTTACATCCACCTTCTCGATACTCCCATTGACGCAGGAGACATTTAGTGGATGACTGGTCAATTTTTGACCCATCTGCCTCCAATTTCTGAAATAAAAGCACAGTAAAAAGTAGTTAAGTATGTGAGCTGTATTCCACATGTATTTGCAACACCTGGGCAGCGTCTCACGAAACGTTGTAAGTACAAGTTCATCGACATAAAATCATCCCATTGAAACGTGTGTTAAACTTGATACACACATTTCAATGGGATGTCGTTGGACTTGTACTTATGACGGTTTTGTGAGACGCTGCCTATAATAAGATTGCTTTAAAACTGGATGGTTTAAGGTTATACTTGTCACGTTGTGTCAGTCGAGGTAATGGATTTGACGGATATTAATCTTTTTTGGTGTATCTAATTGGTCTAAGCCCAATTTCAATTTCAACTTTTTATCTTAAAGGAAACCGAACCCCAAGTAATAACTTTACTTATTCTGAGAGATTTATTAATTATTACCCATACATCTACAAGATTCCCCACCAAAGTGTATGAGAGAGGTATAAAGCAAAAATAAAGTACAGTTTCTCAGCACGACATGGGCATCGCCATTTTGTTGATAATGTGACGTACTATGCGAAGTCGTTTATCAAGTAAATGTATTCAAATTTATGGATGCTTCTTTCCCAGACGTATGTTGTGATGAAGCTTTTCAGTCACCTGCTATTATCCTTTGTACTATAATTGCCAGAACGCAAATTGCATAAATTAGTTAGTGCTCTTCTGGGTTGAAGGTTTCTCATAAATGAAATAAATTTGTCAACTGATATAGTGTAGTATTTATAAATGAATTTGTTACAAATGTGCCCCTGTTATTTATTTTTTACCTAATATCATTTCTATCATCTCAGTTGTTATTTTTTTTCATTGAAAAGTAAAGGTTTCGTTATTGATTTAAAAATTCTTTCCAACTAAAGCTTGGTGCATGATACATGTACAACTTCAACAGATACGTCACATTTTTAAGAAAATGGCTGCGCCCATGTCATGCTGACAGGCATCATATCATGCCAGGAATATCTTCATTTATATATATCTTGTACATTTTCGTAAGGAATATTGTACATCAAAGGGCAGGAATACATCTCATTTTTCAGAATACCTACACTTATTCTTTGGGTTTAGGTTTCCTTTAAGTAAATACATGTAAATAATTACATGTACATGTACAATAAAATACTTGCATAAAATACATGGAATGATAACAAATAAGTTCATGTTTAAATGTCTGTTTTGTAAGGAACATAAGCACATGCAGAAAAGATACCGTAGTCAGAAATACAACATGATTTACCATTTGATGATCTATTATTATTAAATCTGTTTACCTACAGTAAATACTTTATGGAGGTTTGAGTTTTCTTTTCAGATCAACAAATCTGTGTTGTTACATGAACTCTGATTCTCTTAGGTGAATGATCTTCTTTTTGTTTTGTTTGTGTTTCTTCAGATAATCAAAATCAACAGTATATACATGTACATGTAGGTTAATACTGTACCTCTGTGTTATGAAAGGTGGTTCCCGTAGGTATTGTACACAATGCAGGATTGTGAATTTGCAGAAACACAAATAGCGACTACCGTATTCAAAGTCAATTAGCAATAATTCAAAGAATATTTGAGATACCGGTATACAATGTATGTACAATGAAGAAATAAAACTTCTTGGGCTTATTCTTAAAGGTAAAGACCAGTTTTGGAAACGCCCCCCTCTCAAAAAATGAAATGAAAGCTCTTATTACCAATCATGTGAAAGAATATGTTTTGACTCATACGTGATGATACAAATTTTGCCGGGAAACCACCTACTAATTGATTTATTTGGTAAATTATTATATCTATTTGGACCTGATAGATATCGCGCACGTGTCACGCATGTGTCGCGTAGTCCCATATACATCTTTCTGCGTACAGTGCTTGTAACTTTACCAAGACTGGGCAAAATTTCTTATCATTTTGATGATTCCAGAACCTTGAAGTACACAACAATACTTATATGCTAGATGATCAACATTTTCTGATCGATTCCACAACGTTTCTTTCACAATTCAATCACATGACCATAACTGGTCTTTATCTTTAATGATATACTTTATCTCTGTGCCATGTTTCAGAATTTTTCGTCACTCCACGGCCAAGACCTCCTTTTGCTGAGGGAGCACCAAAATAACCCAGCCCTTTTTTAGGATTAAGGAGTGTTTTTCAAGTCAACACCAGGAAACGCAATACTTACATCAACATCCATAGAGGTGAAGTCTAACTGTCCAGCTAACTGCCTCCATGTTATTGGACCATCAGTACCCAGACGACGATCAAGGAAGTCTAGAACCTTGACCTTCAGGTATCTTCCCTCAAGCTCACTCTCTCCCCTTGGTGCAGTCATGGTGGCTTATGCTATCAGAGACTAAATGAGCACCACAAGCATTTCCTGTAAAAAATAAATGAAAATGAAATCATTCCGCCCTCATCTATTTCCATGAAATTTAGGAAAGGTTTAGTTTTGAATACAGTAGACCTCAACGCGAACGTCTCCGTGAAGTTATCTACCGTCAGATCCTCATTACGGTAGATAACTTTACGCAGTGCAGGCGTGCGCCCACCTGCAACCCACCATCTGTATGCACTTGTACTGTGCAGCGGTTTGCTGTGCCGTGAAACCTGTGAGTGTGAGAAAGTGTATAGAGTAAAACCGCCAAACTTCGGACGTTGCCAAACTTCGGACAAAAATAACTTCAACGGCTAGAACGCAAAATATGAGCCTAGTTCAGGCGGGTGACTTGCATGCATTTGATACTACTACTAACCTATATCGATAGTACAGAAAGTTTGGGCAGGTTGCTGTCTGCAAAACTCCCAACAAATATCGAATTCAGAGACAGATTTCGGGTTACCTAGATTTTTACAGTCCATTAACAGGGGAGTTACGGTGTAGAGCCTCCAATATATAGATTACAAAAAAATCCTTGGCATGTTTCAGGTGGTTTCTGCTAAAATTATGGGAGCTTATGAGATACTTTTTCACTCTATCTCGGAAATTTCTAATGGCGGCCGTTACCACGGAGCTAGGGGGTACAGACTCCACTACTACCGGAAGATGGCGCTCTTCCAAGCTTTGGACAGGCAACATTGAGTGTCATTTTTGATCGGTTTCCAAACCTCTGATAAATGCGAATTTAGCGCGCGCGCTATACGTGCGCCATGCGCTATACGTGCGCTACACATGAACGTCCGAAGCTTGGCAAGTGCGTCCGTAGCTTGGAATGAAAGGTGGGTAAGTAAATAATTCTAGTTTTCCATTTCCTTTACTAATTTTCTTTTACATGACTTACTGTTTATAAACAGTATTTGCACAGTATATTTGGTCTTTCAAATTCAATACCGTAATTAACGGTGTATAAACTGCACCTTCTTGCCGCCGAAAAAAATTCAAAGTCGGGGGTGCGGTTTATATACGGTACACAAAAAAAAAAAAAAAAAAAAATAGTTTTTTTTTATTAAGTTTCGATTTATGCCCCTCCACCTGGCGCTATGCCTGGCAATGTCTCCCAGCTCAGTAATCGGTGTGTTGACTCACCACTAGGAAACTAGAACAACACTCAAATTTGTCTGTCATCTTGGTTTGAAAGTAATCTTTCTGATAGATTTCAATAAGTAGACTAGTTGATAAAAATAATTCCTCAAATTTTTCTTCTATTACACGACGTACCACAAGGTTCTATCCTAGGTCCTCTACTGTTTTTTTTTTTTAGGGCGAGAAAGAGGGGTGCGGTTAATACACGAGGGCGGTTTATACAACGTTAATTACGGTAATTAAAAAAGAATTTAATGTTTTCCCGTTTTGTCTTAAGTGTCCGAAGTTTGGCGGTCTTACTCTAAGCCTTTTCACAGTTGTTATTGCACATGCGCGGGAATCGCCTGCGGACGTGTTTCTGGAGATAAACAAATAAAGTGGCGATGACGGCTACGGTTCATACTAATTGTAGATTGACAAAACTTACACACAAAACGAGCGTAATATCTCTGAATTTTGAGTTTCTTGCAACAAACGTTGATGTAAGTAGGTTGAATTGTTCTTCGTCTAATATAAAATCCCGAAATAACATGTTACCATTTTTTAAGTGGTGTTTTTACTCATTAAAGGTAAATTTTGTTTCTGGTTTTGGGTCAGAACATGACACAGAAGTGTACAGATGGGAATGTAATAAAGGATAGGGCCTAGTAATCTACTCAGTAACTTTTAGTTATAGTTTTAGTTACTTACGTTGTCATATGCTGTAATAATATGGGAAAGTGAATTCCCCCAGAGAACGTCACATTGTCAACATGCAAGAATCATGTAGAATTAAACCAGCCGAATAAATTGAATTTAGTAGACCCATCCGATTATCATTGCATTGACGTCTAGACTAGACTGTATATTGTATCACACAGATCAACTCTTGATTGTTTTTATTAACTTCCGGGCTTGTTATTTCGTACCGTAGATGGCATTATTGCATAAAGAATAATGGCGTGTTGAGAGACAGCGCTTGAGACAAATATGAAAACATAAATAAATGAAAACAACAAAATAAAACGTACCAAAATCTTGTCTCTTTCACTATCTTTGACAACAAGAAAGAAAGGAAAAAGAAAGGCAACGTTAAGGCTATAGCCAACTGGGCCTAACGAAAATAATTCTTGTGCACTCGATCTCCTAGCTGGCCTATAGGCGCCCCGCGGCCCCTACGAAATATTTGAAGTAGACCTCTATAGGCCTACAATAAATTGTGGTTCACTTAAAGCAGCTCGGTACTGATTAAAACAAAATCAGTTTCAATTCTTTCTTTTTTTCCTCGGTCGCCGTACTCCTTGATCCCATAATGTTGCCCTAATGAGTGCTCCCCGACCACGAATCTACTTTTTTTCCCTCGGGCCGAGAACCCCCCCCCCCCCCCTACCGTACTGGGCTTCCCCTATGCCCCCATATATCAACCCTCTTCAACTGCTAAAAAAAAAAGCTCCGTCGCTGCATAAAGGGCACCAGGGGTGGATCCAGGCGGGGGTCCAAGAGGGGCCAAATTCGTGAGAAAATATTTAGCGGCGACTCAGCCGACCGGCCGAATAAGCCGGGAGGGGGGGGGGGGGGGTAGTAAGCTATTTATTTTATTCAACACCCCACCCCACCCCCACCCCTTTGAGGATTTTTTTTTTTTCAGGGGGCCGTCTTCTTTTCTTTTCTTTTTTTAAAGGTAAAATTAACGTTAAAGTGTTTTGTTTGTTTTGTTACACTCTCATCGGAAGGGGGGGGGTGATTATTGTTTGTACTCACCAAATTGAGCTACATTGTAAAGATCTACTTTGTAGGTCAGTTTATCGATGCGGAAAATGGGGGGGGGGGATGGGGAGCGGCGGGGAGGGGTCTATATTAATTATGAAGGCTTACTTTAATACACGATTATTTCCCGAATTCCAATGTTAGATTTTGACAGTTAACAGATCTTGAAGTACAAATAAGGAGGCTAAATATATTAGTAGAGAGGCCGGATGGAGAAAGAACTAAAGATGACTCTGGTGAATGGAACTGAGAGGGAGAGGGAGAGAGAGGGAGAGAGAGAGGGGGAGAGGGGGAGGGAGAGAGGGAGAGAGGAAGAGAGAGAGAGTGAGAGAGAGAGAGAGAGAGAGAGAAGGCGAGATAACGATGCATTATGCCTAGGTCACATATAAACCGGGCCCCGTACGATTTTCCCTACCCGGCGGCTTGCCGTGGATTTAGAGACCGTACGGGAACCTTCCGATTTTCTTTTCTACGGCATGTGCGGTCACATATTCTGCGGCGCCCGGGAGGTGCCCGGTGAAAATTGGTCGAGTGAAATGCAAGGCGCCCGTAAGGATGCCGGCCGGTAAGCTACGTGCTCCGTCCGATGAGCAGGTGCACCCGTGGCTCCCGGAAGGTGCCCTGCCGGGACCCGGCCGGGGTCCTCAAGGTGCCCTGCCGGGGACTGGCCGGGGTCCTTAAGGCGCCCGGCCGGGTCCCGTGCGGTGCACTTAACGATGTGTCCTCTGAAATCCGCACCTCAAGGTTCCCGTAAAGATTTTTCATGAGAATTGACCCCCAAAAATCGTGAGGGGCCCGTCCGGACACCGTCCGGAGCCCGCACGGGACCCGTAAGGTGCCCTGCGGGCCCTTCACGGGCTCTCTACGACCTAACGGTCAGATAAATACGCCGGGAGAATTGGGAGCAGCCGACTCAGCACCACGGCGCCCGTACGGCTTCAAAAACTGTCCCGGCGCCCGTAGGATCTTTACGGTAGCCGGCCGGACACCGGCCGACAATTCCCAAAATGTCTGTTTTTACTAGCCGTACGGGCCCCGGAGTGTATATGTGAAAGTCCCATTACGCGCGCAGTAGGCCTGCACTTTGTTGTGTAGTGTTGTTGTAGCCAATGCATGCATACATGCCATATAGCTAATATTTACAGCGTTCTGTGATTGGTTAAAAGTTTATAAACTTTTAGCTAATCAGAGACACGCTCTCCTCCGGTAAGAGTGTATTGGGATCACTCATCACTGTGTGTGGTGTAAGAGTTCAGCAATGAGTTGGATCTACGCTGCATGCAGGCCTGCAGTCCCGCAGTAACTAAATGTGTCCAACCATGGACCATGGTACAACTACCTGCCTGGTAGGATTTATTCCTCGAACATAATTATTAGGCTTACCCAATATGTACCGTGTGCTGTATAGTAAGTAGTAACCAGGGTAACTGTCGATGGAGCTTATAAAACCACAGTGAGGCTTGCTTCCCTGGTATCGTACTATTATAGTGAATTGTGTGATAATTGGTGTGCGACATGTTGGCCGTTTCCTCGAGTATACGATGATCAATGAAAATTCATTTTAGATCTTTTCTGGCAATATTTAGAATTACTAAATAGGGCCAATCCACGAAAAAAAGACTCGAGCCCATTTTCGGCAAGGAGATCTAGCCTTAAATAAGGGGAGGGGGGAGGGGTGGCTACAAGTAGCTCCAGCCTACCTCTGCCTTCGCTTTTCCTCTAAAGCTTCTCTTCTGTCTCTCTAAAAGCTCATGGCGCCTTGCCTCCAGGATACCCTCCCGCCTCCCCCCCCCCCCACTCAGTGTTATTTAGGGTACGCATAATTATGCGTGTTCCCAGCGACCCCCCCCCCCCCCCCCTTTTCAGCAAAAGTCCGGTGTGTAAAGTCAATATATTGACTTTACACCCGTATACGGGTCGACGTTTTTCTTCTGTTATTCGAGCCTTTTTCAGCACCCCCCCCCCCCTTTCAGCAAAAGTCCGGTGTGAAAAAGCCAATACGAGTAAACCTTTTTCTTTTGTTACGAGCCGGAGAGTTGGGGAACACGCATGGTATCCCTCCGTTCACGTTTTCCCAGTCTTCTTCAGAGATACTTGCTATGTTTAGCTGACGCTTCAGCTGGTCCTTGAAGCGTTTTTTTTTTAGTGCTCCTCTAAACATAACACCAACATCTGTTTCAGAACCCCGCCCCTCCCCCACCCCCACCCCCCCCCCCCCCCCCACTCCGGAGTCGGAGTGACCGCATGCGTGTTCCCAAAATGTCCGGTAAAGTGGTACTTTTCAAGCACCAAAGTCCGGCTCTTAGGGGGTGTTTTCAAAAGGAGGGAACATGCATATGCGTTCCCTAAATAACACTGAGTGGGGGGGGGGGGGTTCGGAACGTGGGAAGGGGGGGGGGGGGCTTTCACCAGGCTTTCACTCCCGCTGGAAGAACATTTTGAGATTTTTAAGTCCATACAGAGCATTATAATGGCTGAAGTTTCAAAATTCCGAAAGAAAATATATATTTACACCTATCCTTCTTCGTGTTTTGTTCGGTAATGAATAAGTTAGTTTCTGTGGATGTCATCATGGTCATGTACGCTAACTCCCCACCCGCATAGCTAGGATTTCATTTTAGGGGGGTCGGTAATGAGCACGCGAAGAGTGCCAATTACTTACAGAGTGCGCGCTCCTAGCTTAGCGGGGTGGTTGCAGCGAGGGGGAGTTTCCCCAAACTTTGACGTTTCATTTAATTATTAGAAAAAGCAGGCGACTCGTTGTACCGTTCTCGACCCTTAACCCTTGTCTGAATCTTTACCTGCTCCTTTTCTTCCTATGTCCTCTTACTTTTTTCTCTTCTCTCTCTCTCTCTCTCTCTCTCTCTTTGTCCGGCGTTTGAGGAGGGGGGCGACTGACCCCACCGCCCCCACCCTTGCTACGCGCCCTTAACTCTCTCGAAACCCACTCTAAACACTGATTACGAGTCGGCTCTTGCAGAAGCCGTATAAGGGCTCATTATTCCATGGCGATCGTATCAAATAGTTATGTTTCTGAGATGGCCAGAAACTTTAAATCAATAATCATTTTCAATACAATCAACAACTTTAAATCAATAATCATTTTCAATACAATCAACAACTTTAAATCAACAACCATTTTCAATAGGATCAGCCTAAATATTTTATGTGTGAAAACAAGTCATTGTCCACCTAGTGTCGTACGTGATAATAAAGATGTCGGGCTCGGTATTAAGTTTCAAAAAGACTTTATTGACCTGTAATAATTATGATTATGATCATTGGCGTATCGAGGGCGTATTTTGGGTGTTCAAACAGCCCTCCCCCCTCCTTTGCCAAACAGGGGGTGTTTTAGGTCCCCCCCCCCCCCGGGCCCCCATATAGCTGATTAACATTTGAAGATTTCCTACACTATTGCCTGGCCGTGCGTGTCCTATATTTGAACATTCTGAACATACTGTATAAAAGGTTCAACAGAAATAAAAGAGTATTGGAGTATTCGACAAGGCGTCAATTGCATCAGAAATTGCATCATGTGCATTATAAATTCCTAACGCTTTCTTTCATACACATTTTTTTTTAAAGTTCCAAAAGCTGAAATGCATACTATTTCACAATATGTAATGAAACAATATGCAAAATTATGATACACTTACATGCCAATCCATGATCATTTTTGCGTTTCTTTCTGCCTGCAAAAAAAAAATATCCATGCTAAAGTTTATTGGTAACATGAATATTTTTAAGAGATGCTATTGAATTTGAATTTCCCCTATCTGTTGAAAATCGGGAGAAGTATTGTTTATCTACAGGTTGTTTTTATTCATTCATGATATTTATCAACAGTGTCATGAACAGGTCATAACCGTCATTAATGGTTAACAGAATCATTCATGCTCATCTAAATATTATGTTCATTCCTTGGAGATTATTTTGTTACATTCAATGTATGAATTGAAAACAAATATCGCAACTGAACCTTTTCTCTTTTCATTTTTTCCAGGCCTGTCTTCTTCCTCTGTTTTCAATCACTTTTCACTTTTTTCCTTGCACAACGTGCATAAAGTATATCATACTTGGTCAAATCATTATACTCGATCCAACTTCGATCTTGTTACTGACTTACATGATTATAATACAAGAAATAGCCGATTCAACTTTAATTTACTACATTGCCATACAACATTAGAATTTCCCTTTTAAGAGGAAATTAAAGGAATACCTAACACATGAGAGTCAGAGGAGAGGAGCAAATAGCCTGAATACAGAATATTTTTTCTTCTGCCGGTTCATACTTTTTTATATATATATATATATATATATATATATATACTTATATTTTTGTACGTTATAGAAATTCAACATTATCATTATTATTTTCCTTTAATTTCTTCCTCCTCATCCTCCTCCTCTTTAGTAATATTCTTCTTTAGATCTCCTTCTTTTTTTTTCTCGTACTTATTGCCATTTCTATCATCAGTTTAATGTTGTTATTATTATTATCATCATCGTTATCTTTAATACGTTTCTTTTCTTATCTGTCTATAAATATCACTATTTTAACTTTTAACTTTTTAAATGTATGTCGGGGACCCCACTGGAAATAAGCTCTCGAGCTTTCGTGGGCTATTCTGTTCAAGCCGACTTAATTTTGATCTGTTATTCTTGTATATTGTTGTATGTTGGAAGCTTGGCGAATACAAATCAATAAATCAAACACACACACATATATATTTATCTTTTTTCCTTTTAGATGAAATTATATAAATAAAATTAAAAACAAAATATACACAAAAGAGAAATCAATTTCAATTTCAATTAATTTTACAAATCAATTCTAATCATTTACAACAAATGTAGAAATACATATTTTGGAAACAGAGTGGTTCGCTAAAAAGCAATGCTTGTACAAGACAGTGTGAACACCTCAAATGATACTTCGGAATAATGAGTAAATCAAACATCTAACGTATTATGTAGGCCAAAACTTAGAAAAGCCAAATTTAGTATGCCCATGTAATTGACGGATGTGTTAAAGGTTCAAACAGAAGAATAAAAAAGGCAGCGACAGAAATAGAAAAATGTACTCTATGAATACATAGCTTGTACTGGTCCCAAATTTTCTATTGATGTAACTCGCTCTATCAGTGTCTCTGTTTTTAAACGCAAACAGAAATTACATTTATTGAGTAATTATGCTGAAAGTATTTAATGTAAAAACTATGTCATCACATAATTATGATATAGTATGTAATTATATTTTTCTTGCTTCATTGTCTCCTCCTCCGCCTCCCTCACCCTCTTTTCCAGGCTGGCCCTTACCTTAACTTACCAACATTTCTTCATTTATTAGCAAACTCGTTTTGTTCTGTTTTGCTCTATTGTAGTTTTTCTTTTCTCTCTCTCTCTCTCACTCTTCTTTTTCTTCCCCATCACTATTTCTCCTACATATAACTTTCTTCCTTCTACTTTTCTCTGTTGTTGTTTTGTTCTGGTTTGCGCTTTCGCTCTCCATCCTATGTATATATCTCCCCATTTTCTCCTTTTTATAATACAACAATCTATCTCTTTTGTAAATATTTTCCATATGTAATTGCTTTTAGTCTGTTAAGGTAGTAGTTGTTAAGAATTTTTTTCTTCAAAGAAATTAAAGCATTCATGTATTATATTCTGTTTGGGGACCTTGCTCTAACATGCCCAGCTTCTATGGTCTCCTCTTTCTTTCATGTACAGAACATGATCTTACATAAGCAACTGTTTTATAGAATTTCTTTAGTTAATAACAAGAGTTGTATGTTGAACGTTAATATTGCGCTTCAAATTATGTTTGTTATATTGATAATCTGCTGTTCCAGTTACTTTATTTGAAATTTTATGTACAAATGTTTGTTAAAGAAGAAATAAAATGAACTAAATGAATTATGGAAATAATTAAACATAGAACTAAACATTGAGATATGTTCTATCCCAGGATATAACATGTATTTGTACTTGATACATTAAAGAGGTTATTGAGATTATGAATTGAAAATTTGAAAGCGATTTATTAAAAACTAAGTTTTCTTTTAATTGCGCGCGCTCATCCGTCACTTCGTTAAAATAGGGACGATTTCATCAACATATTTCCATTGATTCACGAATGGATTCCGCATGAGATCATCAGTCAACACGAGAACAACCAGTGGTCCCAGACGGGTGCCTTCATGCCTTCTGCACTCCGGGCCGTACACCGAGGTGGATCAGTTTCGTTATAGCAACTGTATGGCTCATGCGATCGAATTAGGCCTTTTTTAAGTCAGTGTAGATCAGGCGCGGATCCAGGGGGGGGCTGAGCGGGCCTTGGCCCCCCCCCCCCCCCCGCAAAAAAAAAAAAAAAAAAAAAAGAGAGAAAAAAGGAAAAGAAGGGAAAGGGAAAGAGGAGAGAAAGGGAAAGAAAGAAGAGGAAGAAGTAAAGAAAAGGGGGAAGAAGGAGATCGGGGGGCCGAAAGGGCCTTGCCTCATCTGACGGTAATTTAATGCCTTAAACCCCTGATTTTTTGGGGCTCCGCTCCCTGGACCCCACGCCAAATAGTGACCTGCATGTGTCACAAAATAATAAGGTATAAACAAAATGCTCATCTGACCTTAATTAAACGCCTAAAACCCCTGAGCTTCCGGGGTCGGCTCCGCCGCCTCGACCCAACCAGGGGCCCTAAGGGGGGGGGGGGCGGCGGGCCAAATCGGAAGAGGACGTTGGAAGAAAAAGGAGCAGACAAAGAACATCTTTGAAATTCAGACAAGGATTAAGAGTCGAGAACGGTACAACGAATCGTCTTCTTTCTTTAATAGTTTAATGAAACGTCAAAGCTTCCGCGCTTCGCGCCGGAGGAAGAGGAGGGGGGGGGGGGGGACCGAATTTAGACAAGGAGTAAGAGTCGAGAACGGTACAACGAATCGTCTTCTTTCTATAATGATTTAATGAATCGTAAAAGCTTCCACGCTTCGCGCGGAAGAGGGAAAACTGAATTCAGACGAGGATTAAGAGTCGAGAACTGTACAACGAATCGTCTTGTTTCTCTAATGATTTAATGAAACGTAAAAGCTTTCGCGCTTCGCGCGGGAGGAGGGGGGGGGCATTATCTAAATTCAGACGAGGATTATTTTCGAAAATGGTTCAACGAATCGTCTTCTTTCTTTAATGATTTAATGAATCGTAAAAGCTTCCACGCTTCGCGCGGAATGAGGGGACCGAACCTAAATTCAGACGAGGATTAAGAGTCGAGAACTCTACAACGAATCGTCTTCTTTCTCTAATAATTTAATAAATCGTAAAAATTTTCCCGCTTCGCGCGGGAGGGGAAAAACTAAATTCAGACCAGAATTATTTTCGAAAACGGTACAACGAATCGTCTTCTTTCTCTACTAATTTAATGGAATGTCAAAGCTTCCGCGTTTCGCGGAGGAAAGAGGGGAAACTTGCCCCTCCCTGCACCCACCCCCCCCCCGCATTACGTCACTGTTGGTCACCATTACGTACCAATATTTGGCTCGCATAATTTCAAATTTGGGCCCCCCCCCCCTAAAAAATCCTGGATCCGCGCCTGGTGTAGATCACAGTAGACACATGCAGGTTGTGGTTTCAGCCTTCTTTGCAAGGAAATTGATGACATCAACAAGGTGAGTAGTTGACAGCCCAGCTCTGCAACCATACTGCTTCGGATCAAGCTTCGGATCAGTCGAGGAGGCAAAGAGACGGATTGAAGGAAAAGATGGCAAACAAATTCCTTATCGTTCTTGGTGCTTGGTTGGTACAATTTCTGGAGATAGGGACGATTAAGTCTTTCGCTGACCTTCTTAGTCATATTGTCAGAGACCTCGAATCCACCACAGGAAGAATAGGGATTCTTGGACTGTACCATGCAGTCACCGCGATGTCAGGTAATTAACAGACACAATTTGATTGATTCAATTGTCTTAAATATCTTAACCCATAGCGTATTGAGAGAGATAGTTGGGACACGCGCATCTGTCATTATGGGCATGGGAGGAAACTGTTATGAGCCTTTGATTGCGTATACAGTGTGAGTCCAAAAAAAGTTTACACCTAGAAAACTGCTAATTTTTTTAAAAATCATCTATGAATAGTAAATTATTATACATCTTATGAATGAGTGTTTTATCCCGAATCATTTGGTATCATTTTTGTGTGGTATGTGTTCACGCTTGGATGAACAGGAGGCATTGTTCGCGTGAGTGCAAACTTCGACTTGCGCCAAAGTTGCGTTTGTGATGTTTGAATAAAGCAATTGGGATTTTGGTATTAATTCGGTCTTTGCAGATCCAAATAACATCCCTAACAAAATTAATCATGCCACACATATCGAATATCGAATATTAAATATCAAAGAACATTATGTGTGTGTGTGACTTTGCTTCTGCAAAAAGCATA
Source organism: Strongylocentrotus droebachiensis (assembly GCA_035222895.1). Classification (NCBI taxonomy): domain Eukaryota; kingdom Metazoa; phylum Echinodermata; class Echinoidea; order Camarodonta; family Strongylocentrotidae; genus Strongylocentrotus; species Strongylocentrotus droebachiensis. The sequence continues at coordinate 216,419 of JAVYIG010002773.1, forward strand.
TGCAATGCATTTCATTTGATACATTCAATTCATTCTCTCACTCTGGTAATACATGCTGTAGGCATCACTTTGGCGCAAGTCAATTTTTTTCACTCTCGTGATATCAAATGATTTGGGATAAAATACTCGTTCATAAGATGTATAATAATTTGCTGTTCATAGATGATTTTTAAAATAATTAGACTCACACGGTATAGCTTACCCAATGGATACTGGTGTCTCTCATTTCCATAGGTTTAATACCGGACAAATCTGCTTCCCATTGGGCAGTGACGGATAATAATGCCTTGCCATTGGTGGAATTCCTAATCTAAGAAACAACCTTTATATTATTCACAAAGGGTGGACAATTAGGCTAGAGGTGTGGTGGTATATAATAAAGTGGTAAACGTTCACTTGACTCTCGATCCAAGGGTCCAGGGTTCGAATCCCAGCCCGGCACTCACGCCTTTTGCCAAGATATATATATATAAATCCAAATTTTTCACTCTCCACCCAGGTACTAAATGGTCACTGGATGTGGTATTTGAAATGCACTCTGCGCTGTTTATTGCTGGCATAGCTAAAGCTGGGGGTAATAACGTCCAAACTTCTTTACTAGCATTTTTCGTATTAAAAGGAATTTCGCCAGGCACCCATTGTTATCTTATTCCTTAATAATTTTGCCGAGTTTTAGCATGGGTGCCATGCAATACCCCCAAAATTCCCATCAAAGTAAAATAAAACATCACGGTTCTAGATAAACATTATCTCATTTTAAGTGATAGCATGGAGCAATGTTTTTATCTCTATTACAGGTATTGTTGTAAAGATGCTTCTTGATATTCCCCTCGCTCCCTATCTATGCTTGGTGGATTAATAGGCTCCCTAGGCCTTATGATGGGCTCTGAAGTTACCAAACCTATTAACTTTGCAGTCTGTCTTTTCATCTCAGGTAAGAGATTCTTTCTAAGCTAAATAGACACGATTTTGCTTTTAACAAAAGAATGCGGAAGTTAATATGTGATACGATTTATTAGATATTATATTTTCAGGGGATTTGGCGGAATTTAAACGCGGACTAAATAATTTTCCAAAGACGGAACAAGGGATTTGATATTCTGGAATTAATTCAACAAGATGTATCATTTTTATATTATTTTGTATCAATTTCTTTAGGTTTGAACTAACTACTCAGCCATTTTGTTGGTATACATACGTTCATTATTTTTTTCATATTATATATTGTCCCTAAACTTCCTAATTTCTGTCGTTCATTTTGTATATTATTACCCTGTTATTGTTTGTGTGTGTGTTTACATCTTGTTTTCTTTTAATTTGATTTACCTCTTTATCAATATGTTCATGTACCTTTGTAAAGGATCCCATTGAAAACCGATTTTTATTGAAAGGGGCCATCCTTTTTGAATAAGTGAAATTGAAAAATAAATGAGTAAAAAGATCACATACTAAAACCTACAAGAAATAATCAGAAGGGCAATTCAATACCTATTTTACTGTCCATTGAATTCGTGTTCGGATCAGGAAATATAAATAAATCACCAAAAATGACTTTTGGCGCACTTTGGTTCCTCCTTGGCCAACTGTGCGACGCCTCGTGTGCAAAGGCTATGAGTGATTGACGATAACATCCTTGTTATGCAGGGCTTGGATTATCAATGACCGTCTTCTCGGCCCTGGTGTCTGTGATGTATGCCTTTGGGGACAGATACATGTTGCCTTTCGCAGTCGGCTCATCGGGTGGCGGGGTGGGAATGATGATGTTACCTCTGCTCACCCAGAAACTCCTGGAGGCCTATACTTGGCGAGGTGCTCTCCTCATCCTCGGGGCAATAAACCTACACGTGGTTTTATCTGGAGCATTGTTTGAAAAGGCCATATTGCAAAGGGAATCGCCAACTTCTCAATGTGATCTCCAAGAAACACCTCAGACTCGTGATGCCTCGTACAAGAAAGATTCTTCAACGAGCGATCTACAACGTGTGGGAAATGACGACAGAGTCCAACACCACGCTTCACAAAGCGATTCATGACTATTTCGGTGTTCCCGCGGGGCTGTGGGACCATTCAGGGCTGCTCGTCAAGGAGCGGGTCTCGGTGTCTTCAGTGAATATCCTATAATCATGTACGCATTACTAGCTTCATATCTTCATGGGATATCGTATGTTGGTTGGACCGTCTTCGTTATTTCGAATGCAGAAGCGAAAGGATTTGATGAAGCAATTGCTGTGTTTCTCTCTCTTGTTGGTGGAATAGGAAACATCATAGGACGCCTGATGCCAGGACTCCTGAACTGTCTAAATAAAGATATGTTTTCTTCAAGGAATTCATTCATACTTTTCGGTATCATCGGTGCGTTACCGCTTTGTTTGAATGAGATAGCGTCTCGTTTCTCAACGTTATGCGTCTTTGCTACGCCCAATGGTCTAGCCTTAGGAGCGAAGACACTCGTCAAGAATACCACGGTGGTAGACGTAGTTCCGCCATCTTGGTCGTCCACGGTTCTTCCTTTCGCCATGATTTGTTCCGGGCTCGGTGAAATAACAGGTGGATGGGTGACAGGTATGCTAGGGAAATGAGAGAATAAGAATGGCCACGTACCTTAAAGGGATTGGGTATCTTGGCCTCAGATTCTAAACAAAATCCTGGATTTAGCTCATGCTGCGATCACTATAAACCTTTAGTCAGTCAGGAATCCCATGACTTTTACAAGCCGATCGCCTGTCTGATTATCAAGATATTTATGATTGTGATAGTAGTAGTAGCAGTAGTAGTTGCAGTAGTAGTAGTAGTAGTAGTAGTAGTAGTAGTGTTAGTAGTAGTAGTAGTAGTAGTTGTGGTAGTCATAGTAGTGGTAGTGGTAGTAGTTGTAGTGGTAGTAGTAATAGTAGTCTTAGCGGTAAATTTAATAGTAATAGTAGCAATAGTAGTAGAAGTAATAGTCGTAGTCGTAGTAGTAGGTTGTTGTTGTTGTTGTAGTAGTTGATTAAGAAAACAAGTTATTGCACACGTCTCAACTAATGAAATAATGAAAGATAAAATGCTTTAAATCATATACTGTAATATAAAATCAACGCCGGATCGAGACTCTCACATTTCATTTTCTTTTATTCGACTCTACAGGACGAGTATTTGACTTAACGGGTTCCATGGACACAGCTTTTCTTTTCCTCGGATGTGTAGATTTTTTCAGCGTCGTAGTTCTTTCGCTTAGCCTAGTACATGGGATGGTCCTTCATCTTACAGCACCATCCAAAGAAGCATTGCAAGATAAAACTTCGTAACTCCGTGGTATACGCATGGTAACGGATTGTGGTTTATTCGGTTGTTTTACTTGAATGCTACTACTTGTAATAAACAACCAGGGGATCAACGGCATTAAGTGCTCTCCGAGGGACTTGGTATTAATGAGGATTACATGCTTCATCAAAGAGCACTGGAAATCAACTTGATTTCAAACCCTGCACTGCTCTCCCACTAAGACATAGTGCAGTCTTCGTGGATTTTTTGTTTTCAGAAGAAAAAAAATAGAGGCAGTTGATACTTGGACCAGTAGACTACTGGTACCAGTTGAAAACCAGTAGAAAATACAAGTTTAAACTAGGACCAGTAGAATACCTGTTTAACTGGTACCAATTGAAGCCAGTGTCCAACTGGTACCAGTTAAACCAGTATCCAACAGCTAGTACCAGTTAAAACCATGCATTATATTCAACTAGTTTTTAATATGGACATTGAATCACCGCCAACTGGGACCTGTTCAAAAGCCAGTTGATATAATGAGACCAGTAGATTATTACCAGTCGATTTACCAGTTGGAAACCAGTAGATGATTACCAGTTGATTTATCAGTTAAAAACCAGTAAATGATTACCAGTTGATTTACCAGTTGAAAACCAGTATATGACCAGTCGATTTACCAGTTGACATCTCAGACAAGTTGATATTACCAGCTGATTTACCAGTTGAAAACCAGTAGATGATTACCAGTTGAAAGCCAGTAGATGATTACCAGTTGATTTACCAGCTGAAAAACCACTTCAATGTATCTTGTGCATGTTCATGATTAATTTGCATGTTTTCACAGAAAATATAATTATTATTATAAGTCAAGCAAATGTGACAATGTACATACATTTTGTGATTCATATTTTCTTAGTCAATCGTTGACAAATATATTATATATGTCTGATCATGTTTTACATCTAATTTAAGACGTTAACTTTTGAGAAATAAAAAGTTTCCCTTCCCCCTAATTAAAAAAAAAAGAATACTTAACTCATAGAGTGAGTGAACGCCCTGCGTGATCGCCTTCCACTATGTGCTCTTAAGTTTTGTCATATTTTGGTGTTGTTTTAGGATATAATTCTTGTATTTCTGTGTCACCTGTATTGCATGTGCTTTGTTAATCTCCTGGATCATTTTGGGGTTAAGTAATTCAGAAATTTGGAGAACCTCTACTCATATTATGAATATGTTCGAGCCCTCTTCTCGTATTATAAATAGCGACCCTCTCCTCGAATTATGAATAGCGACCCTCTTCTTTGATTATGAATAGAGGTCCTTATGAATAATGACCCTTTTCTCGAATTTTGAATAGCGGTCCTTGTGAAGAGCGAGGTTACCCCTGTGCGCTATACAAGTAGCCACTAATATTATTGTTATTATTACTATTATATATCATGAATTGTAATTACATCTGAAATTGTATTCCCATGTTCATTCATGAACACAACAATTAAATAACATTATTATAACAATATTCTTGTGTCGACCCTTATCGTGCAGCACATACATTATTTTTTAATTCCAGTAACACGCCAAATAGATGTATAAATGCGATTCGTATGAGCAGATCAGTTGAAGTGTTTACCAATAATCTTTAAAACATATTATATTTAATTTTATTTTACTTGTGTTCCTTTGTTTATAATACAGATACTTTCATGAAATCTCTCTTTTTTGTTTTTGTTTCACAAGTGCACCTTGAGCATTTGATTTCAAGGAGATTCGGCGCCTTACAAATCTAATATATTATTATTATTATTTTAACTTATATTATTATTACTGTTAGTAGTAGTAGTAGTAGTAGTAGTATTACTATTATTATTATTTGTTGTAATTATTATGGGCGCATTCATAGAAACTAATCAATCAAGCTCTAGTACTCACTAATGCTCATGGTTTTGGCGTATTTATAATAACATTGTGTGAAGTGTAAAAGAGGAATTTTGTAGTGCTTCAATTAGCTTTAACAATGTGAGATAATATAATTATTTACCAGGATGAATCAATTGTCAAGAAAAGGAATCGGCGCTCAGGCAACACTGTGTATGGCACATTAAGGGTTAAAGCTATATTTCATACTTCAATTGGATACAGTACAAACAATACTGAAAAGTCTAGTCATGTAACAAGTTTCAGTAAAAAATACGATATCACAGGTGTATGGGTTAACTTTTAGAATAGTGTTAATTGTACTTAGTAATTGAATAATATTATATCTTATTCATTTTATATTTGATTCATTCTCGTAAGCTTTATGCAATACTTGTTTTGATAGCCCCCCTTTTTTGACATGTGCTTTTATTGTAAACTAAATGTAATGCTGCTCTCGGGCTGCTATTTTCAGTATTTTAACAAACTATTCAATGAATAAATAAAATGAATAAAAACTCTGGTGATATACATGTACGTTCCTGCTTCGCCTTTAATAATCACCTTTACAGTGCCAAATCGCTACTTGTATATCCTTGTTTATATACATGTATATTGTTTTTCTCTTGTTATGCGCTCTTGCTTGTACATCTAGCTTGTTTTTATCTGTACAAAATTGTAACTTTCACCTTGACCGCTGCGAGACAGATTTTCAATAAATAGACTATTCATAAAGACATATGATCAACATTTTCGGCATCACTGATAAAGGAGAAAAACATGATAGATGAAAAAACTGCATGTCAGGCGAATCCGCATAATATGACTAGAAAATCGCAATTTGACAATATTTTTACCAATTTGTTTATGTATTCCCATGTAATTTGAATTTTACAGAGTCATCTTTTATTTTGTAAATACTTGTGCATCTTATTAGCTTATATCTGTAAAAACCTGTTTTCTAATGAACCATTTTAATTGAATTGAAATATATCACATCCCCCACCCCCCCCCCCCTCCCCCCCTCCTTGAAACGAAAAAAAAAATGCTCGTTTTTTACATGCAAGGTGCGGAGGATATTGCTGTTTGTTAAGCATTTTCTAATGCGTAGTGGTGCTTCCCTTTTGAAGATTACGACATGGTTGTTTCAACCCCTGAAACTCTTTTTAAAAATCATTTTTAAACCCTCAAAGTTTGTTTTTTTAAACGGGAGGGGGCAGGGTAGGGCACAGGCAAGCGTTAAATTGATATCTTTAATAATAATAGAAACAAAATTTATAAAGCGCAAGCAAGATCTAGCCATCCATAAATACGGACAAAGTCAGAGAAAGTGCGGGAAAGAAAAGGAGTAGGCATGAGAAAGACTTAAAGGGAAAGAAGGATCGATCGAGAGAGGAAGAAAAAGATGGAGAAATTAGAGAGAGAGAGAGAGAGAAAGAGAGAGAGAGAGAGAGAGAGGGGATGAGAAACAGGCAATAATATGTAGAGAGAAGACCATGAATTTAACAAGAATTTAGTCTCTTATTTGCGTAGACAACGCCAACAGTGCGATGTCGAGCATATGCAACTGGAGGCGGTAAAGCAGGGCCTCTCAAAATCCGGACCGCGGGGCATCCTCATGCCTAGGTCACATATTATACACCAGGCCCCGTACGATTTTCCCTACCCGGCAGGTTGTCGTGGATTTTAGAGACCGTACGGTTATGGTGCGCCATATGCCCAATAACCCCGAAAAACATTGTTTATCGCCGATAAACAAGGTTTATCGATAAACAAAGTTTATCGAAAAACAAGGTTTATCGAAAAACAAGGTTTATCGAAAAACACGGTTATTCATATTTCGTCAGGAGTGGGCGCTTTTTAAAGTTGCACCCAGCTCAGAGCACTGCTCCGCACGTGCGCTTTACACCGTAGAATATACCAACACCGTAACACTTGCTCGCGCTCATGACCACGATCGACAATTTCTGACTGTGTGTGTGTGTGTGTATTGGGTTTTTACAGACGTGTATCAATCAGATATGATTATTTACGTCTGGGGACCGACCTTTAAACGTCACCATCCGAAAGACGTGACTCAGTTTCGAACCTGCGTCCTTGGCTGAATCAGTTTGTAACTTCCACTTATAGCTGGATTACAGGCGCACGCCACATACTGGAGGTATGGCGAAGTATTCTTAATTCCAGGCTTTTTCCCAATTTTTGAAATGTTATGTTTATATATCTCTCTCTAGCTCTCTCTCTCTTTCAAACTTTCTAGGTTTTCCCCTTCTCTTATCTCTCTCACTCTCCCCCTTTCTTTCTCTCACTCTCTCTTTCTCCTACCCTCTCAATATAACCCTTCTGTCTTTCCCTCTCTTTCTTCTAATTCTCTCTTTCCCTTTCTCTTTCCTTTTTCTTTCTCTGCACTCCCTCTCTGCCTCCTCCCCTTTTATCTATTTCCCCCGGTATGAGAAATAGGGTAGAGATAGATGGTTGGAGAGAGAGGAGAGATATGGGAGATAGAGGAGAGATAGAGCAGGGGAATAGGAGAGATAGAGCGGGGATAGATGGATGGATATAGATGGAGGGAGAGAGAGAGAGAGAGAGAGAGGGGGAGAGATAGAGGAGAGATACAATCAGATAAAGGACAGATAGGGTAGAGATGGATAGATGGAGATAGAGGACAGATAGAGGGGATATAGAGGAGAGATAGATCAGGAATAGATGGATGGAGATAGATTGAGAAATAGAGGAGAGTTAGGGTAGAGATAGATGGATGGAGAGATAGATGGAGATAAAGGAGATATAGAGCAGGGTAGATGGATGGAGAGAGAGAGAGAGAGAGAGGAGAGATAAAGGAGAGAGATGAGAGATGAATGAGAGATAGAGGAAAGATAGAGCAGGTATAGATAGATGGAGATAAAGGAGATATAGAGCAGGGTAGATGGATGGAGAGAGAGAGGAGAGATAAAGGAGAGAGAGGAGAGATGAATGAGAGATAGAGGAGAGATAGAGCAGGGATAGATAGATGGAGATAAAGGAGATATAGAGCAGGGTAGATTGATGGAGAGAGAGGAGAGATAAAGGAGAGATAGAGGAGAGATATCGATCTATCCCCGCTCTATCTCTCCTCTATCTCTCCTTTATATATATATATCTCTCTCTCTCCATCTATATCCATCCATCTATCCCTGCTCTATCTCTCCTCTATCTCCTCCATCTCTCATTTATATCTCCTCTCTCTCCATCCATCTATCTGTACCCTATATCTCCTCTTTCTCTATCTCTCTCTCTCCATCCATCTATCCCTGCTCTATCTCTCCTCTATCTCTCCGCTATCTCTCATTCATCTCTCCTCTCTCTCCATCCATCTATCTCTACCCTTTCTCTCCTTTATCTCTCCTCTAATATTCACCATACATCTTTCCCTGCTCTATCTGTCCCCTCTCTCTTTCTCTCTCTCTCTCCATCTATCTCTATCCATCTTTCACCCGCTCGATCTCTCCTCTATCTCTCCTCTATTTATCCTCAATAACCATCCATCTATCCCCGCTCTACCTCTCCTCTATCTTCATCCATCTATCTTTAAAATATCTCTCCTCTCTCTCTCTCTCTCTCTCCCTCCATCTATATCCATCCATCTATCCCCGCTCTATCTCTCCTTTTCCCCTGCTCTATCTCTCCTCTTTCTCTCATTTATCTCTTCTCTCTCTCCAACCATCTATCTCTACCCTATTTCTCATACCGGGGGAAATAGATAAAAGGGGAGGAGGCAGAGAGGGAGTGCAGAGAAAGAAAAAGGAAAGAGAAAGGGAAAGAGAGAATTAGAAGAAAGAGAGAATTAGAAAGAGAGGGAAAGACAGAAGGGTTATATTGAGAGGGTAGGAGAAAGAGAGAGTGAGGGAAAGAAAGGGGGAGTGAGAGAGATAAGAGAAGGGGAAAACCTAGAAAGTTTGAAAGAGAGAGAGAGCTAGAGAGAGATATATAAACATAACATTACAAAAATTGGGAAAAAAGCCTGGAATTAAGAATACTTCGCCATACCTCCAGTCAGAAATTGTCGATCGTGGTCATGAGCGCGAGCAAGTGTTACGGTGTTGGTATATTCTACGGTGTAAAGCGCGCATGCGGAGCAGTGCTCTGAGCTGGGTGCAACTTTAAAAAGCGCCCACTCCTGACGAAATACGAATAACCGTGTTTTTCGATAAACCTTGTTTTTCGATAAACCTTGTTTATCGAGGGAAACTATGTTTATCAGTCGATATACAGAGTTTCTCACGATAAACAAGGTTTATCGCTCGATAAACCTCGTTTTTCGTCGATAAACCTTGTTTTTCGTCGATAAACCTTGTTTATTGGCGATAAACAATGTTTTTCGGGGTTATTGGGCATATGGCGCGCCATATACGGATCCTTCCGATTTTCATGTTTACGGCATGTGTGGTCACATATTCCGCGGCGCCCGGGAGGTGCCCTGTGAAAAATGGTCGAGTGAAAGTGCAAGGCGCTCGTAAGGGTGCCGTCAGGGTGCCGGCCGGGTGCCAGCCGGTAATCGTACGGGCTCCGTCGAATGAACAGGTGTACCCCATGGCTCCCGGGGCCCGGCCGGGGTCCTCAAAGCGCGCGGATGGGTGCCCTGCGGTGCACTGAACTATGAGTCCTCTGACATCCGTGCCTCCATTGAGAATTGACAGGAAACAAATCATGAGGGGCACCGTCCGGAGCCAACATGGGACCCGTACGATGTCCCTCGGGGCCTTTACGGGCTTTCTGCGGCCTAACGGTTAGATGAAAACGCCGGAAGAATTGGGAGCAGCCAACTCACCACCACGGCGCCCGAACTATGAAAAATTGCCCGGCGCCCGTAGGAACTGTATACGGGGCCAGCTGGACACCGGCCTAAAATTCCCATAATGTCTGTCTGTGATCCCATTTGGGTGTAGGGTTTTAAGTTTTGATATCCAAAAAGATTCTCTGTGGAAGATTGTGTGGCGTGATTTGTAACTTAAAACCCTACACCCAGATGGGATCAATGTTGATCAATAAGGCAATTATCACACCGACATATCAGACGCACGTAAAATTTTGATCATAATGATCAAAGAAACTGCCTCAACGCAATGTATTTTATCTTAATCTTAATTTTATTTTTAGTCTTTGATTTTCACGTTTTATCCTTGCATTTGTTATACAATGTAGGGTCAATATACTGCAACAAATCGGACTGCGTACATTCCAATGCATTTAAATGAAGCCTCATATCCTCCTCCCTCTTCTCTCCCTAGACACAGGCCACAGGTAGTATGCATAATTTATTTTTTGTATTTTACCCCGAATTTTTTTTCTTCTTCTTTTCTTTTATTAAAACAAAAACAAAAACCAGGGCCCCCCCCCCCCCCCGTGGATCCGCACCTGCAGGGGGTATAGGCATTTACTAACGATCATGTGAGCATATGTTGATACCTTATTTCTGACACTGACAGGTCACAAATTGGCGTGGGGTCCAGGGGGCAGATCCCCCAGAAGCTCAGTGGTTTTATACATTAAATTGCCGTCAGATTAGCATATTTTGATACCTGATTTGTGACAATGGCAGGTCACGAATATGTGTGGGGTCCAGGGGGCGGAGCCCCCGGAAGTTCAGGGGTCTTGGGCAATGATTTACGGTCAGATGAGCATATTTTTATACCTTATTTGTGACACTGGCAGAACACAAATTGGTGTTGGGTCCAAGGGGCGGAGCCCACAGAAGCTCAGGGGTTTTATACATAAAATTACGGTCAGATGAGCATATTTTGATACCTTATTTGTGACACTGGCAGGACACAAATGGGTGTGGGGTTCAAGCATTGGCGGATCCAGGCCAATATTTCGGAAAATTATGTAATTTCAGCAACATTTGTAAATCACCGGTATCGAATTAGAAATAAACCACGTTTGAATTATATTTGGGGGCATCTGTCTCCTCCCAAGCCCCCCCCCCCGATCCACACGTTTTGGGCGGGATTAATAGCAACTGTTCCCCCTTCTTTTCACCCTTTTATTTTCTTCTTCCTGTTTTTGTTTCCTTTGAGCTCTCCTCTTTCCCTCCCCCCCCCCCCCCCCCGGGGGAGGCAAGGGCAACTTGTTGGCGTGAAATTTACAAATTAAAACTGATATCCCCCTTCTTTTCTTTTCTTCTTCCTCTTTTTTCCTTCCCTTTATCTCCTCTTTTCCTTTTTTCTTTCCCTTTCCTTCCTTCTCTCTTATTTGTTGACGTGGGAGGGGGGTGGTGGTAGGTAACAGCTGGGAGGCAAGGCCCTTTCGCCCCCCCCTCCGATCTCCTTCTTTTCCCCCCTTTTTCTTTTTATCTTCCTCTTCTGTCTTTCCCTTTCTCTCCTCTTCCCCTTTCCCTTCTCTCTCTCTCTCTTTTTTTGCGGGGGGGGGGGGGCAGGGCCCGCTGCCCTCTCCCCCCGCAAAAAAGAGAGAAGGAAGGAAAGGGAAAGAAAAATGAAAAGATAAAGGGAAGGTCTCCCGAGCCCCCCGCTGCCCCCCTCTCCCCCCCCCCCCCCCTCGCAAAAAAAGAGAGAGAGAGAAGGGAAAGGGAAAGAGGAGAGAAAGGGAAAGAAAGAAGAGGAAAATAAAAGGCGGGCCCTGCATGCTTGTCTGACCATTATAAAATGCCTAAAACCCCTGAGCTTCTGGGGGCTCCGCCCCTGGACCCCACACCAGTTAGTGACCTGCCAGTGTCACAAATAAGGAATAAAAATATGCTCAACTGACCGTAATTTATTGCCCAAAAAACCCCTAAGTTTCCGGGGCTCCACCCCTCGACCACACCAGGGGCCCTAAAGCGGGCCCCTGCATGCTTGTCTGACCATTATAAAATGCCTAAAACCCCTGAGCTTCTGGGGGCTCCCCCTGATCCCAACACTAATTTGTGTCCTACCAGTGTCACAAATAAGGTATCAAAATATGCTCATCTGACCGTGATTTATTGCCCCAAATCCCTGAGCTTTCGGGGCTCCGCCCCCTTGACCCCGACGCCTATTCATGACCTGGTTGGAAACCACAAGATAACCACAAGATTAAACAGGCGCGGATCTACGGGGTGGGGGGGGGGGGGGGGTTTTAGGGGGTTTAACCCCCCCCCCCCCCCCCTTGGGCGGCCCAAAAAACAAACAAAACAAAAAAGGGGAAAAAAAAGAAAAAAAAGAAAGAAAAAAGAACGCACGCTGGAGAGAAACCCTTTCAAGTGCAAATATTGT